>PNEQ01012218.1:0-77733 GCA_003012365.1 Medauroidea extradentata | reverse complement strand
ATCTGCAAGCTGACCGGACACTGGGCAGATTCGGCCGCTCTAGTACACTTGAATGGCTGTTCTCTTGTGGAAACTGAACCACCATTAAGATCAATGGCGCTCTCAAGCTTCGTACTTCACAATACTTTCTTAACCTAAGGTTTCCTCAGATTAAGTATCAAAATGATTGGTTCCAAATCACATTACTAACGTTTTAGAACTCACTATTGATTCGTTACATCTTCAATACTGTAATTATTTTCGAATGCCTAGATATGTAAGATAATTAATACGTAAGTTTCTCATACAGTACAGTTAAAAACTAATGTACATTAAAAAATATAGGAGTGAGGTCCCGATCTGTTTTAATGGCGAGTCATACCAACTGTCTGTATGCACTAGCTGCATTTTCAAGCATGAAAGTTTATATCTGTGTATGCAAACACTTTTGCATATATGCATGCGTATTATGTGTATGTGAATGTACTTTATATATATATATATATATATATATATATATATATATATACGAAATTAAAAATACTGAGTTCATAAGATTATTAGAATGTATGTGTATGTGAATGTACTATATATATATATATATATATATATATATATATATATATATATACGAAATTAAAAATACTGAGTTCGTAAGATTATTATAATGGTTCCCCAAACTATCCGTTGAGGCGAATGTTTAAAAATTGACGTATTGTACCAATTTTTCGTCTGGCATTCAATACACTTACGCGTGATTCTAGTTAGAATTCTTTATATTACAGCACTCGAAAACTGCGTCACTAAATTAAGCCAATCAATTACAAAATAAATTGTGTATACAGATGAATTTAATTTCATTATACGCATAGGCTAGTTGGCCGCCTTTGCGAACTTTTTGCACTTTAAAGATTTGGAGTTATTCAACGGTCGCGAGTCTGCCGACATAAATTTTTACTAATAAGCGTTAAAACCACTATAGTTATCTACCATAAGCATCAAAACTGCGTGAGATATATATTTACGATAGTGACATTAGTTTATATCTCTGTGTATTTGGAAGTCACTACATATGAAATTAAATCTTTGGTCTAGTCTAATCAATGAGCAAGTGCTTCTATTTAACAGCTATTCTGGCAATGCATTCAGTGGTATCGAACATTACCGTTTCATTTACTGCAGTAAATAAATAATGCATATGTTGAATATAATAAAATAACCATGGTTATTATGGTTTTACATTTACCAGCTGTTATAAAAAATTATAACAGTCTCTACCATTGCGTCACCGTGGTAGAGACTGGCAAATTTCGCGTTATTGTTTGACGATAGGATAGAATTCACTAGCCTATGGTCACCCGAACAGAGGTTCGTGACGGTTTTGTCTCCGGGCCTTCGTATCTTTGTGTGCCCGCACACATGCGCGTATTTTACAATTGACATTATATTATTGGTTAAGGGTCCTTTAAGGCGTGCCAGACAAACTGCTGGCCAATAGCAGAAGTCAGGAGAGCACACAGTAACTTGTAGTCCAGTCTGCTGTAAGATAATAAAGCAAAATTTGCATGTTCCTGCGCATTAAGTTAGCGTAATTTCTTGCATTTGATTGAAATGTATGAAATTCCGCGGTGAAGCGAGATGTACGTCACTCGAGGAAAATATATGCTCAGAAAATTGAGCAATTTTTTTTTACTTTGTCCCTGTAATTTTTTGACGTAACAGTATATATAAAGGGATATTATGCCTGCTTATATTTTCTCAATGATTCTGGGCCACGATTTTCATACGTAAAAATTACATATTTTCGTCACATAAGCTTAAAAGTTACTGGATAACCTGAGACACACAAGCACTTTTGATACGTTATTTGAATGCTATTCCAAAGCAGATTTTACTATGCACGATGACCAGTTTTCCAATAATCTTTTATCAACCGAAGCTCTGCATGTCGCTCTCGGCTGCCTAAGCAGGCGGTCGCCTTAAATATGTTAACACCTGCTGAAACGTGCATGACAAATATCAGCAGGATGTTTCTAGGTACGAGTTAGCTAACAGCCCAACTTAGAGATGCCGACTGTTATATCGAACCCAGGAAATACTAGTAACAACATTTCAGATACAAATTTTGGACAGTTTTATTATGCTAATCATCGTATTTAAAAACCATAAATTAAAGTTAACCAGAGATTTGCAGTGCTTGTGCGTGATAACACAGTGTATAGATTATCAGAATATTTATAAACAATTTCTAAATAAATTGTAGAAATGTTGTGTTAGATATGACTCAAAATAATTCACCATTATTATGTAGTTATTAAAGTTAAATTTTCCATTGTTACTAAAACATTTCATCTCAGACGTATACTTATGGCATTAAAATATTTAAATAAATACTTGAAAGCTGTCTTTATGTAATTATCTATTTAACAGGCTATTTTAAAAAGTCAAGCAAAACGGTGGTGTATTTCAGTATTTGCCAAATATTCTTCGCATTTTTTTTCTAAAAGATCGAATTAATTTTACCACTAGATGCATGCTGAAGTAAAACCCAATTTCTTCACGCATTAGATTTTGTGTATTCATGGCTTACTACTTGCAGAATGATGAACTTGAATTTTTCTTTCTCTGTACAATATTACATATAACGGCAACTTTTTAAGGAACATGTTAAGCACTCAAAGAATTAAAAATGCGATGTATGTATTTATACATATATAAAGTAATATGGCTCCACAAAATCGAAATTACAAAAAGCCAGTCAATAGACAAAAACAGTCTTTACAAGAAAAACGTTTATATAATTTCTCTCTAAGCATTAGTTAATATTCACAGCTTTTTCCACACACGAATATTTACATATAATGCACATAGCCTACCAAATAAAAGAGCGAAAACATACCGCGCTTAAGAGTTTATACTTAATAGTAGAAATTGAACGAAACCAATCTTTGTATTTGGCATCTAAAAAGGCGTATTTCACGTCTTTAAATAAACCATTTAGTTATCATAACGGGCTTAGAAATATTTTTTTTTAATTGTAACGAATTGCGATGCTATATTCGATTTTTATCTGAGCCTATTTTATTAACTCATATTTACTAACATATCTTTAGATACTCTTATTATTATTTTTATATTGAAACTCATACCATTTTTATTGGGAAAACATTATTTTGAATTTAAATTGTTGCCGAACTCTTGCAATTTTCATATCCACTTTTTGCACAAAGAGACCTGAAGAAAATATGCCATTGTTAGGCCATTTAGCGCGTTCACTTTCCGCCAGTGGAAGCAGTGTCTTCCTGGAGGTAACGAACTGCCTTCTTGTTTCAGTGTGTGCAACGTTCATTTCATGTAGAACTTTATTAGCTCTAGTCGCGTGATTAGGACTTAGATCAGGCATTATTTATGGCGTCGAAGGCTATAATTTACACACAAAGAATCATGGTACTTCATTAGTGACCTTCTGAAGAAGTTGAGACAGAAGCAGAGGATAACTGAATATCTAATTTCCAGTTTAAACGTGTAGAGAAGAATACTGCTACCTTAAGAGGAGTCCTTCGCAGTGTCAAATTTCCACCTTTGACGTGTGGGAACAGCGTAGCGATAAGAGCCAGTGCCCCACGCTTGACGAGAAGCATATCGCCTCTATTCGCAGCGCGCCAAACTGGTGTGCAAGGTTTCCGTTGTAGTCTTTTTACTATATGGGACCCCAATATTTTATTTTTGAATAGTATGAAGTAAAGACCAACGCATGCCTCTCGTTTTGCACTTTACGAATTCAGGTAATATTTTCGGAGTAACAACAGTCTAAAAAACCCGTTTTTAGCCATTTTGAGAGGCCCGAATATCATGTTTCTAACAAGCGGGCTGCATTTTTGAAAAAATAGAAGCAAGGTTTCAAGTGTGTGTTCTTTTCGTAGGTAAACATCATATGAATAAATTAAGCGGTTTCGCGTAAAAATGTATGCGCGTGACATGCTGCAACGCCGTCCATGCGCCAGTCGAGGACTCCTCTTAACGAGGGGAGTAGAATTTTTTAAGAAGTGCTGATGTTACGAGGATATCGTCAGCTGTAACTGAGAAAGATGATGGTTACTATAGTCATGGTGAGTATGGAAAAAAAATCAAGAGCTGCCAATAGTGGTGACTGAGACATTACGGTTCTGATGATTAGCATTATGACAACAACTATGACAAAGTTGACAACGAAGACAATGTTTTATGAAGACAGTGTTTGCTGTGATGACATAAGGTTACGTTTACGTCGATAATGTTTGCGATGACTATTTCTATGACATTGAAAACAGTGATTACAATGACATTGATAGTGTGGCCTGTGTTGGCTGCTATGATTAAGATTATTACAACGAATTTATTGACAACAATAGGTATGATTACAATGAAGATGGCGATAAAAGTTACGATCACTGTGATAACGAAGAGGATAACGTTCTCTACGATGGTAACGTTGACATACGATAACTAAAACGGTAGTGCTGATAACGGTGGCGATGATGACGAGGACAACGCTGGTTGTGATAATGATGATAGATAATGATGACAATATTTTCAATAATCGTGATTATGACTACGGTGCCGATACTGACGATAGTTTCGATTATGATAACGATACTGATTTAATATTTTATCACAATTTTTACTAACTCGCTCTCTTGTATGTCTGCTTGGTTGTCTCTTCTATACAAATTTGGCAGTCGACTTCAAACTAATTAACTAATTTTCCGATTAGCTAGAGACTTGAGACGTTAACCATAGTTCAGGACTGGACGATAATGCAATATGATGCAGTAAAATTGAAAAATAATTATTTATAAATAAAATAATAATGTACCACTGTGAACTTACTTCCCGATGAACAAGATTTTAAGACTTTAAGCATAGCTTAGAACTTGATTACAATGCAATATAAGAGGAAAAAAAGAAGGAAAATAGTTATTAAAAACATATGTAGTCTAATATACCACTTTAATATAACATCTCGTTGAGCAAGATACTTGAAACTTTAAACATAGCCCAGAACTAAAGAACTTAATGGCAACGCAATACTAATTCGCTTTCATGTGTGTTTGCTTGTTTGACTCAAAAATTTTGTTTGTTTAAAATCGATTCCAAAATTTTATACACATAGACTAAAAATCAGAAAGTAATATTTAAATGAAAATAATTTAGTACACCACCTTTTTTAAAACGGACTACTAAGTATAAAATAACTTCACCTATGAAAATACACGTAAGATTAAAACGAAACTTGTGACGCATGAAATAGACAGTAGCAAGGAGTGTAGAGAGTAGCTGTCGTTGAGAAAACTCGCACATTTATTATAATTCGCAGTGCTGTACATTTGTTAATGACTTGTGTGAACTAGTTACGTACCAGTTACCTGTTGCATGCACCTCTCGTTTTATAGTTTTAAATCTGAGGACACGTAATTTTATATTTTTAGTCCTTTTTAAAATCGTGATATATTAAAATGCTATTTATTTAAATATTACTAAGGATTCGGTTCTAATTCTAATAGCATAGAAATTCGACGTATCTCTATTAAAGATAATGATAACAAAAACTGTGAGGACCATTCCTCGTGCTAGTTTAAATCGACGACGTCTTGAACGCAAGTCATACTCACTATCGCGTAACCAAACGCGTTCGGTTACTCCAAAGTTATCACTAGAATCATTATATATTCCTTGATACCGGTGATTTCACACCTGATGAGGATTCATTATCGGAGATAAAAAGTTTTATCCTCAGACGTGAGTCTGCGTCTCATCCCAGAGGCAAAGCTGTTCACGTGGATATGATTATTTACAGACATAACTGTATTTAGGACCAAAAAATATGAACCATAGAATTTGTTAATCTACATTGGATTTTTAAATGATGAATTTCAGTTACTCGCCTTTACGAATTCAGTAAAATTTGCGATTTTAAAATTGATCGTATTCTAATTTTAGTTTGTTGTAAAATTTACTTTGTCTTCTTGAGTAGATTATTTGAATTAACTGTCAAAATTGGCGTATGTTATCGTGGTTCGTTGCTCGTTTCAGAGATCCTGGTAAAACCCAACCTTCAACTGCTAAGACTCCGGAGCAACCGCGTCCATGCCGGGCTAAGTTAGATGGAGTTAACAAAGTCGTTAACAGCAGGAAAACTTCTTGCTTTGTTGGACCTTAAGCGCATGAATCAGTAAACCTGCGGGTAGTTCACGTTAGAGGAGCCTGGTTAGCAATCAGCATTCTTGAAGGACGTGTGTGGGTTGGAAAACTGAGCGAGTAGACTCACTGAATAATACACGTGAATTTCTCCCTCCATTTCGAAATAGGTACGCTGAGAAGCAGCTTGCGGAGCTTACAACCAGTTTTGAGGACTTGGCAGTTAAACGTGCTGTGGGAATTTCCTCAGCAATACGTTAAGTGCTTCGTGGTACTGAACTGAAGTAGACATTCTCAGTGCTAATATAGAATTGTGGCGAGACATTTAAACATTCGCAGCGCATATCGTTAACGAGCTCCGGCAGTAAATAAACTCACAAAAATTTTTTAATTACTTAAAATTTACTTCAACTAATATTAGTTAAATTTATATCCTTGGCACGGTCAGATGTCAAAGTCGTACACGTAAATAAATACCTAGCGCATTCACTAGAAAACAGAGAGTCGGAATGTAGTAGGATAAATAAATCTAGAATTATGTTTCAGGTATCACGCTGCTAAATAGGTATACATTTTCAAACTCTGTAAGTATTCTCATTCGTACCACTAAGGTTAAGTACGTTAGGTTCTGTGTTTTACTTTAAGGCCCCATTGAAAGATTTTATTTTATTTTTTTATTTAACTCACGTTAAGTATGGGCCGTGGTTGCCACAATGACTAGAGAAAGCGCCTCTCACCAAGGCGATCCGGGTTCGACTCCCGGCGCATGTTGGAACCGTGCTGGAAGATGCCGCTGGTCTGCAGTTTTTCTCGGGGGTCTCCAGTTTCCCCCGCCCTGTCATTCCGGCGCTGCTCCATACTCACATCATGTCATCCTCACCAGCGCTAAGTCCTATATGTTAAGTGCTGACCAATATATTTTCACTTCACTTCAGATTAAGATAAGTACCACCTAGCAGTAGTCGTATGTAACCATATTCAGACACTTTGCATAACACAGCGCCGTAAATGAACACATTTTCTGAAAACGGAAATATTTGTGCTAAATTTACGTGGATAAGTAAAATAAATTTTTCATGAAGCTATACGTTACCACAAACTGCATATCAAAGTAGATTAAAAAATATTGAACATTATGTGAGTGCTCACTGGAATATTAATTAATTCACGTAACCAAAACATGTTTTCATAGTTAAATGTTTCAGATACTGACGAAGTTAAATTATATATTTTTCTCTTGATAAAGAAAAACATATTCGTGAAAATGTATTACTGGCTTGTCAATGGTGACGTTAAAGATGCTAGCTGGTGCTCTATCGCCAGTTGTTAAATCTTTCTGAAACTAATTTAATATTGCATTTAATATAGTTTTAAAGAAATCGTCATCGTTTAGTTACGTGTTACAAGGAATTAAGTCAGTGATTTACAAGAAATAACTCAAACGAGCACCCAAGCAACAATACCTTGTGGAATTGTAAACGTTTACTTTGGTTTGTCAGTTACAAACAAAGTAATGTTGTTGGTTAACTTGTCTGTTTGTTTGAGTGCATTCTCTGGTTTCCTGTGACACGCCATTTGCAACAATGGCGTATGTCCAAAATGCTTCTTTAGGTTTGTAACATGTAGTTGCACTAGTAAAAATTCTGTAGTACAGTTGAGTGCACGTTTCTAACGGTGGTTTTCGTACATCCAGTTAGTACATTTGCCAGTACAGCAGTCGTTTAAGGCTAAGTTGGAGGACGTCTTAACTGTACTTTTAATGAGCATGGTTTTTTAACAATGACATTCCATGCTTCCCCATAGCGTGTTTTATTTTCGCCCATTGGCATATTGGCCCGACACATGTAAATGTACAAATACAGTCACTGAAAATATTTATTAATTAACGAACCGTTGTATAATTTTTGATAAGCTGTTTAAATATAGGAAATATCATTGCTTAAAATAAGTTGCTAAAATTTTAATATTATTTTTAATTATTAACCAAAATAAGCGTACCACTTGTAATTAAATTTTGAAACCAGCAACGGCTCGCACAGTAGAGGACGGCGTTCAGCAGAAATAAAAGTACCCACAGTTAGCTGGAAATGTATTCAAGGTCAAAGTTTCTGTGGGTATCTAAATCATGTGTAAACCATTTTTTCTGGGCTTTTATTTTTCGTCAAATATTGTGATTTAGTACTTATTTCTTTCTAAGACATACTTAAGACCAGTCTCCTTCTATGCGGTATGATTATCTCCAAATCGATTTATTTGTGGGTTTGTTCCATTCTGCTTATTGCCGTCCAATTTTCTCTTGAATATACATTTTATAGTGGTCTTGTTAAATTTATTATTTTTTTGGTAACGACACATATAAAGCATTGACGCACTTTAAGAAAAATTGGTTTATTTACTTCTTTTTGGGACATTGTTACAAAACTTGCGGAGCTAAACTGTTCATGTTCACTAATAACCGTTAGTTTGAGGATGATATGCTGTTGTTTTGGCAGTGTCAATTCCGAAATTTTTTTTGAGAGAACGAAAAAAATGTACTTTCAAATTGCCGTCCTCGATCAGTTGTTATCTTTTGAGGTACGCCAAATCGTGAAACCCAACAAGTGATGAAAGCCGTTGAAACTGTCTCGGCATCTTGGTTTGCAATAGGAATGGCCTCAAACCATCTTGCGTAACGGTCGATAGCAGTAAATATGTAACGAAATCCTTCACATACCATGTTCCATTCTGCTTACTGCCGTCCAATTTTCTCTTGAATATACATTTTATAGTGGTCTTGTTAAATGTAGTTTTTTTTTTTTTTGGTAACGGCGCATATAAAGCATTGATGTACTTTAAGAAAAATTTGTTTATTTACTTATTTTTGGGACATTGTTACAAAACTTGCGGAGCTAAACTGTTCATGTCTGTTATTAATGACTTAAACTAACTTCCTATATGAATCGCATGTTCTAACATTTGACAAAGCCATTAAGCTTTGAGAAATGTTTTACTGTTTTGGATTGAAATCGTAAATATCTTTACTAAGGCATAACTTTTTTAATTATCTCTGTTCACTGGGTTTATATCTTGATCAAACACTGACAACGTAGAAATAAATATATGATTATCAGGACTGTTACTGAAATAAAGCGCACGCGCCAGTAAATAACAACAACAAACACGCACACATATACAACAACACACAGATACACCTAACTGCTGGCGTCTTTGAACAATTTACAGTGCCCGCTAATTTGCACAAGAAATAGCGAAATGGCTGAAAAATTACACTCAGACTAAATGCGCTGCCCGAGAGTGTGTTTGTAGTACGATACGTGCAACCGTTTCTCAGAACAAACGTATTTTAGTTTGTCACGAACGAGAAATTTGCATGCTTTTACTTTTGTTGAAAAAAAAATTTCATTGTTAAAACTGAGCAAAACCTTAGAGGTGTGCAGAACACAACAGAATAGCGTGTCTTATAAGTATCACATGAAAATCTTGTTATGTCTGGATTTTGAAACATTATTAAAATACAGTTTTACTAAGTTTTTAATAAAACATGCAAAAAATGGGTAGGCAAGCATTTCCTCCGGGTATTACGGCTATACGATACTGAAAATTATGAGTCAGTAAATACGTTTCTCGTCTCGCGAGCGTTAAATTACAACTTTTTTTTATGTTTTATTCCCAGCGCAATTTTTCAATTACTCACCGCGGCAAAAAGTTTCCACTTAATACACGTGGGATGTAGACTGTGGGTTCGACCGCTATATCATTCTGCCTCGGCTCTTGAAATTTATGGCCGATTACAATATATGCGACACGCCAAAATAAAAAGAATGGCTGTGTATAAACTCCGAAAATTCAATAATTATTACAGTTTGCGTAGACCCATTTTTCGAATGGAAATATATTTGTCAGCGCGGTCAAAACTGTTTTTAATTCCGTCATAGCTGGTATTATGTAATTTAGATGGCTTCATAGGTATAAGCGACAAAATGACAGTGATTCAGTGATTGATCTTATGAAAGTAACTGGGTACAGAAAACGCAAATATTGTGTCACGCAGATAGAGACGAACCCATATTTCCTAAAACAGAACAGTAAGAATTGTTAATTTTGTTATGTGCATATTTACACAGACAATACTGAATATTTTAGGTGTAATAGGAGCCTATTTTCTCTACTCTAAACGGCTGTGGTTTGAATACCTACAGCATAACACCATTCAGTTCTGGGTGGAAAATAAGAGAGAATCCGAATGATAGGTTTACAGGGTAACTTTTAGTCAAGTGAAATCAGAGTTAAGATCAAACACTAAATTAGTCACACAGACGCACCACATCCACGCAATTGTTTATCCTGGGGTATGTACTCATACTGCAGTTGACGACCATGCCAACTACGTCAAGGAATTCGGCATCTTCAGGCATACACTCTCACGCACTGAATGTTATGTTGCTAAAAGTAGACAAATTATTATGTGGGTTTTACAGATAAGCAAAGGTAATTTTTCTGGTGCATATTAAGTTGCTAGCGAGAGACGGCACACATTGGTTGAATCGAAAATTGCAACCACTTAATTGTCGTTTTGATTTCTAGTTTCAGGTGTTGCAACTTCAGAAAATTTTGGCCTGTCAATGACATCCAATTCTCATTCAACTTATAATTTACAAATGTTTGTTCGCCTTCTCTGCGTTCCTAAACCCTTCATCCGATTGTGGAGAATCATTGCCGAGTTGTGCATGCGGACGGTTTCTGCAAAAAAAAATAATTATATAATTAGTTGCCTTGAGTGTCGCGGGAGGGAGAGGGGACAAACATGGTACAGGGCAAAATGGAGTAACCAAAAAATTAACTTAAACTATTTTCTTTCACAAAATGATTCTAAAACAGTCATTATTGATCCTTAACATAATTTTTCACCGTTTGAACCTATTTTCTTCCAGAAATATTATCGCATGAAATTGTAAACTCCGCGATTTAAAGTCACGGGTATCAGCAAGTTTACAATACAAATTGTGAGCGTAGTTTGTCCGTGTCATTGGAAAGAATATCAGCTAGTTACAAAGTGATGGTGTGCCTACAGCAGCCTATAATTTTTCAGTTTTTCCGTAAAGTGAATGTTATCCTGTTTATATTTTACTAACGAGAGTCAATATCACTAAGTTTAATTTGCTTTATTGCACTTACTTTTGTTTCGTTATTATTTCAAGATACAATCGGGCGTCCCATAACACCATTACAAACGTGTCGATTGGACAAGTAAGATACTTTCCGTTAAGCGATCTCGGCTAGCAGAGGAAAACTGATATCGTCACAGACGTACTCCACTACCTGCTGTATAATGATATATTTCACAAGGTAATATATACTATATTTGCCCCATATTGACTGTTCTTTAAACGTGCACGTACATTAAATCAAAGCACGATACTTTTTATTTTCTTAATGTTTCATATGCCAAATTTTGCCCTACAAACCTCTTATCACTACCATGATTCAGATCAGATAAACATACAGCAAAATGCAAATATTGAATAGTAAGAAACAAGTAAACGTGTTAAATGTGTTGTATTCATTGGCGACAGGAAAATTCCACAATTTCAGTTAAACGTAATAAGTTTAGATACAAAATAAACAAAGAAACGTCGTGTATTTTGCTTTTATGCTGTGTTTTCTGATAACATAACAATTCAAGAGAACTCACAGTTCACTACCCTGACTCTTAGAGGGTAATGCGTATAAAAAACTGACAACTTAAAGTGATTCAGTAAATTGACGTGTGAGTTTTTCAAGAGAAATTTTGACAATGCCTTGAATATCCGAACTCGAAGAAAGTTAGTAACGTAAGGAGTATCAAGCTCTCGGTCCGGCTCACAGAATCAAGCTCACTGGAATCTGTGAAGACGTCAGAAAACTGTGTTGACACTGAATTTTTGTCATCCGACTTACGTCTTTTGACTTCTACAATTGCTTTGAGAAATAACAATTTTGAAATACAGTTCAAAGTTGATAGCAATGTGAGTCGAACACCAAAATTCGTTCCACGATTACGTCGTTGTGCTCATGAAGACCGACTCGTTCGAAACAGGAGATTCGCAAACTGAGAAAAAATGTACGTCGAGTGAAGCTAACTCGGTTTGAATCCTAACTGAGCTCTAATCAAGGCTTACTTAGCCAATTCGATCTTTGCTTTTTTGGAAAGGGAAGAGTTTTACGGGCGAAAACCTTCGGTAAACATAACGTATTATTCAAGCTTACCCTCTGTGTTATTTTTGCCTTTTCTCTGTTTCGGTTTCGATTCGCCTTATCATCTAGGGTGGTGATGCGAAGGCAGCAGATTTTAGCTGCCGTTTCACAGACCCTAGGGCGGAGTGGATGATTTGAGAAATTATCAAAACCGAATTCGAATTCCAATCTGCGCTTAAAAATGACACCTGCAATGTGGTTATTCGGCGCGAGCATTGATGGGTTTTGGAACTGGCCGGCATAAGTTACGACAGGTCGTAACGGAGAACGACAAATCGCAGAATTTTTGCAGTCTTGATGTTAGGGAAGGGCATGGAGCTACCATTTCTAGCACGGGTGATATTTCCACTTCCACTTGCTCGTTTGTTGGTGTTTATGTAAGTAAGTGTGTTTGACGTGTAGTAAACAACGACGTCACTAGTGACAATGACACACACGAGACACTGACATCAACTGGTAGAGGAATCGGCCATGGTTGAGAAACCATTTAGGCATTCATCTGAAGCAACCTCGGGAAGTCATGTCAAAACCGAAATCAGGTGGCCGGACCTGGGAATCGAACTCGGGCCCTCCCGAACGCTAGTCCAATTAGTTACCGTTGCCCCGCCCTGTTCTATTATTTCTATGGGGCTAAATTTCGTTCATAATGCATAGACTGAGAACAAATGAAATTCCGTTGAACATCAGTGCACGAATAACGTCATCGAACTTAGGTCAACCTTGCGCATCAAACACACGAGGTCTGAGGGGGGGGGGGAGATTAAATATCGCTTTTGAGAGGTGCAGCGCAAAATTTGCACCTGCGCTGCGTTGCTTTGGTATTAAATATACAAATACGCAGGTGCAAGTGGTCACGTGATGGCGCAAAGTGCCTGAAAATCTGCAACTAGCAAATGGCTCGACGCAAGTATATCTGCGCCCTTCGCGCATGCGCATTGGACTATTTTCGGGATTCTGAAAGTGAATTAACATAAAAGTTGGATATCTTTATCTGTATCCAGTGTTCTATGAAGTTTAATTATTTACGTTTTCGTGTACACATTTCACGATTTCAGCTTTTTATAGTTACGAAGTACAGAAGAAGTACGAAACTGAAATGTTTTTTACTTAAGTAGCAATTAAAAATGGGCAACGATTTATCCTTTCCCCGGAACATATTGTAAGGGTATTTTTCCGTGACACACGACGAGAAAATAGAGTTGCGTTTGTGACGAGATTATTTGTACCGTTAAAAATTTTGCTTAAAACTTTTATGCAAATGATAATGTAAATAAATAGCGAATATGTTTTGCAAGTACCTGTTTGGCTAATTGCTTAGAACAGTGACATTACCTCTCTATTTTCCTTGCTTGGATGGGGTGTTTCCAACATCACATCTTTCTTGCCGACTTGTTTCCACATACGTGCTTAGTATTTATTAAGAGTGATTCTGTTGGGATTATCTTTATTTCATAAAACGGGAGGGCTATCATTTTAGTTTTAAGTCTTTCGTAAGACTTTCTGTCTACACACATCACACCCTATCTCGGTGAACATTGAACTTACAATAATCTAGACCTAATTACATTTATTGCAGTATAGTTGTACGAACGCCACTCGTATTCACTACACATTAGCAATGAATTATTTAGAATTAATCAACGTATCACGATTTACGACTCACTGAAAGACGAATGCCACATGAATAGCCCATTAGGTAGTAGGCCTACACTCACAAATACCATGCCACACAAGTTAAAATAACTTACGTGAATTTCAAAACTAGGCCACTCAAATTGATATCAGTAGAAAATATAAAATGTATACATAGTTTTGGCTCTAATCGCGTCACACGTCTATCACTTTTGGCACTTTATTTTCCGTTAGCAACATGAAGTATGTAAAAGCTTGTTACAGACGAAAACCACTCTGACGTGTTCCAATTGTGTTAAAAAAAATGCTGCTCTCCATAAATAAAGCACTTAATTATTCACGAACACAAAAATGAACACACGCATCCACTACACTGAAAGAACCACGACATTATGGAAATTTACTTACACACTTCAAAACACAACTACGACATATACACTTGTAACGAAAACTTTGTTACAATTTTCCTTCATAATTTGATATGAACGTATACTTCTTACATCCTTGTTTAATCACGAGAAGGCTACAAAATTTGAGGTTACGAAAAATTTAACCAAAACATATTACTTTTAGCGCGAGAAATGTTCACTGCTACGTGGAAGCAATATCTGCATGTAAGCACGCGGGTGTGCAGATAGCTTTTGCCGTTCAAGTGGCAGTGAGAATGATGTTACAAATTTTCTGATTGGCTAGTGTAAGTTGGAGAGAGGTGGCAGTTGCGCCGAGCCAAAATAGGCTCCGCCCCTTGCGTATTGCGTATTCGAGTATATTTAATTCCAACTACGACCCGAGGTGCAGGTGCAGAGCAGATTTCCTTGCGTTGCGCTGCGTCGGTGCAAAACGCAAGTGGTGATATTTAATCGCCCCCCTGGATCAGTAGTAGTTCGTGCATGACGTGACATTGACGACAAACTTTACATTTAAATGCCTGCCGATGTGTAGACGGTTGTTGTAGTTCGAGTTAGTGTGGTAATATTAGCGTACAAAAATACGTTTACACAGCGGTGGCGGTACTAAGACAAGGTGAATTTTAAAGTGTGGTGTAAAGGTGGGGTAAGTGGGATTTTCGTCTCGTCGGCAGTGAGGTTATGAGAGATGGTGAAATGTAACTTGGTTCAATGACAGGGGCCATGGCTTTGTTAAGGAACCATCCCAGCACTTGGCTAGGGCGATCTCGGGAAACAATGGAAAACCGAAATCAGGATGGCCGGAGCCGGGAGTCGAGCACGGGTCCTCCCGAATGCGAGTCCAACGTGGTACCGTTGTGCCACTTCGCTCGATGTGTGGTGTAAATATGCTGGTGGCTGAATGAGGTTATGTTTGTTCTGGTTTTAGACCAGAGTTGTTCAGTTATACGTGCAAAAGCGAAAAACCGCTATGTAACGAAACGGCGTTGGTCAGCTTTAAATTTCGCTTCTGTGAAAGCAACACAACACAGCCTTGGTTTGAAGGTAGGTGTTACGGGCCGACGCCTAGGGGTGGCCGAGGGGTTAGGCCTCCCGCCTCCCACCAAGGCGATCCGGGTTCGATTCCTGGCGGGCTCGGACCCCAGTTTTTCGCATGTGGGAATCGTGCCGGACGATGCAGCTGGTCGGCGGGTTTTTTCGGAGATCTCCCGTTTCCACCACCCCTTCATTCCAGCGCTGCTCCACACTCACATAATATCATCACTCACCAGCGGTAAAGACCTCTATGTTAAGCCCTGACCAAAATATCACTTCATTTTATTTGTCAGAATCACGGTCTTGTAAATATAGGTCTAGACATTTGCCTATTTGGGAATGCAGTTGATTTTAATCCTTTATGTCAGATGCCAGACAGCGCCAATAGCATAGTGGTGTTTTTTTTTAAACATTGCTATAACGCCATTCGTATACCCCTAGTGGCTAGGACACTGAACTTGCTACGCACTGCTCCTTTTAACACAACGTTAGCAAACATCATTGTACCAGTAACGCCTACGACAATTGCAGCAACTTAATCAACTGAAGGACTATTTTTTTCACATTTACATACCTGCGAATTTGGCGTTATCATCTGACAGCAGACTGGACTTAACAATGTACTTAACTAACTTCTGTTCTTGACCGGCAGTTTGTGTGTTACGCTCTGAAAGACTTTTAACAAGTGATATAAGTAGAGACCGGAAAAAAATCGTGGGTTCATTGACCTGTAGGTTAGACTCCAAGAATATTTGTAAAAACGTGCAGACAGCAGCTGTTTATTAGCTGCTCGCTGACAGTGAAATAGACATGTATTCAGTTACAGTCTTATTATTGGCTCAACTACTTCCAGGAAGTTTCGAGTAAGTCAACAGCTAATTGTGAACTTGATACAGACCTATAGGTTATGGGTATTTACCTTGCACCTGTAAGAAAACGCGAATTTTTCAGGTCTCTAGATATAAGGACAACTGTAAAATTCCCATTATCATGTAATGCTGGCACACCAAGATGCAAATGCCTGAATCCAATAACGTCACGCGTGTGCTCGTATGAGTATAGGCCAGTGAATTCAAGCCTTTCGCCAAAAAAAATTGCGGAAATTTCAGGCATGTGCTCTTCTCATTATGGCTGTGGTCAGCGATGACTGGCCGATACTGTGACAAAGTATGAATAAAAAATGTTAGGAAAAAGCCTTGACAAAGGGCCATTTTCACACAAAAGTTGAAAACGATGGTTCAGTAAAAAGAAGGGGGGAGCTTGTCGAACAAAGGAACCCAAATAACACTGCTGGGAATTCGATTTCGATCGAAAGGTGTCACGGGCGAACGGCGAAAATCGAAGATTAGTCAGTCGATCGGTGCATCACGTCGATATTGATTTTTGTGGACTTTATTTCTGAAAATAAACAATGGTGATGACTACAGTTCTTGAAACTGTGCCAGCCGACCATATATCATCACAGCTCGAACACTGCTGGCAATGAATATAAATGGTTTCTTCGTACCTATATTCATTACATTTACTACTACCTTTGCTTTTCGCTGAGCGTCAGATTTTTTTTTCGAACGTTTTTAAACTCGAAAAAAAAAAATAGCCTGACAATTTATTGTCAGAAATAAATATCGCATTGTAGAATGTATCAGCATATTTCAACAATTTTGTGGAGAATTACGTATAAGTTTGTTGTAAAAATTATTTTACAGAAAAGTACTACAAAATTATCGACGTAGAAAACGAACTTTTGTGTTATGCTGCAATGATTACAACAACCTCTGTAGTTCTTGTTTTTCTTCTTTTGACTTCTTAAACCATACAATAGATTAACAGTGTTAAATTGCTAAGAATGTAGATAAGTTGAAGGGCAATAATATCACTATTTGCTACATTGTGTTTTAAATTTCGACGAATCTAAAATTTAACAATACATGAAGAAATTCAAGTTCGGTACTCCGTTATATATGACCAAAAAAACACACTCAACAGACGCACACACATATATGTACACAGGGTGAGTCTGGACGGAGTGTGTCAGTTTCGTGTGGTGATAGCTCACAAAAAACTATGACAAAATGTGTTTTCAATTAGTCCCTAAAGTGAGTATAGTCAAGTAATGTTACCCTGAAAATTAACTTTCAAATTACATTTTAATTTAAATTTTCAAACAGTACTTGATATTAAATGGTGAAACTTTGTACAGTGCCTCATAAATGTCTTAACTTTGTTTTAAGTAATTCAGTTTGGTAATATCATTGGCCCAGCATCGTTTAACGGAATACGCACATACTGTGTTTATTTTCAGGAAATGAAATAAAATAAAATGTATATTTACATTTAGCATGTATTACAATATTGTAGAGGAGACGTAGTTATTGACGGCGTATGAACAATGTACGTCGGCTTGCAGTGCAGCCATCAGCCTGGCAATGTTATTGTTGACTTTGGCGGAAGGATACATAGTTGGTGTGAAAATAGATCCAAGCTAGAAGCAGGGCTTCCAAAAAGTATCAGGTTACCGTAGGGCGGATATATATTCGTTGAGTTGTCTTGTCTACAAACATTTCTGCCGCTGCGCTCATTTGTGTTGTCCTCGCTGTCTTTTTCACTCATTGTCGCCAGTTCCATGCCCCTCGTTTTGTCTTCATCTGTTTTTACGCTCCTTTTTCCTTTTTTGTATTCATTACGTACCGACAATATTTGTATTTGCCTGTTGATAACAACCATTTTTTACTTCCTTCATTTGTTTGTTCGTTCCTTTTTTGTTGCTAATTTTTTTCGTGCATAGTATTTTTATGTAACTAGCTTATTCTTCGATTCATCAACATTCGTTTTAAAGAGCGTTTATCCAGCAAAACATTTCAGTTTGTCAAAATGTACTTATGTTGGAGCCGAGCTAGACATCCGAACATTTCCAACTGGCTCACATGATATCTAAGTACTTGGTTTTCTTAATAATTTATTTTGGCCCATAAGTAATACATATTTGGACAACCGTTATTATGTGAACTTCCTAGCCTACTTTTTCATTACTACACCACGAATTATTTTAGTTATTTTCAAAAGATAATACTAAAATATTTCTGATCCATCGTCAATTTAATGAATTAGGTATGAAAATTTCATTGAAAAATACTACAAAACTTAACTTATAACATAATTGGAAAGAAAAATCGATTTTACACTTTTGACTTATTCACACTGGTATGTACTCACAATTTTCTCTAGAGTTGACTCTTTGCCTCGCTACTTTGTCTACCAGTACTTAGAGGTTACCAGGAGTGTGTTTGATGCTTGTATCAAGAGAAGCACACATGTTACCGCATTTCTGATTGATTGCTAGCATCTTAGATGCAACGAAATCCCATTTAAACATTCAAACAAGGATAGCATATTACTTAAAGGCGTGGTGTGCATAGACGTATGTTCAAATAGCATAGAAAGCCATCATTTCTAGTGGCTTATTAAAATAATGAAATTATTAAGATACTACTATACCACTGATGTGCACATTCTTTGTTTTAAAACAGGTATTCGTTTTAAAGTATAAATAAAAAAATGTTTGTTTGAAGAACCATTTTAATAGATATGTTCGTTAACATTTTTTCCCCAAATTTGAACAACTTTGCAAATGCAATTTGCAAACAGTGATAGAATAAAATTAGTAGCCATATTTGTACCGCTGTTAACAAATAGCGTTTGACGACTAGAACAAATTTAGTGCAAACATTTTAAAGAACACATACATTAAATTGAACAGAACACATTTTTTATTTATACTCTAAAACAAATTTTACGGCTTTAAAACAATTAATTTACATACCAGGTGTATAGTGGAATCAAAAAATAAAATAAAAATTATTTACTTTGATGAAATCAATTTTAGCGTCGTATATTTTAAAAGTACTGGGTAATTAATTATTTAGTATATAAGAATGCATTTTGGCTTAACTCACTGAGTTACCGTCAAAATTGGTGCTATGGATTCATATAAGTTATATGTTTAAGAAAATTCATTCTGTATAATGTTTTCGAAATCTTCAGTTATGTTAAAATGACTACAGCCAGATTTTGTTTCAACTTCAATTATACATACAACAGACCATTTTTATGCAGAACAGATTGGCGCTTTTAGAGAACTGACTGCTTCTTCTTCAGAATTGATCATTTTTCTTCTGCCATACCGTTAAACGGAATGAATTGGAACCAGGTAGCGAAAAGAAAGAAAATTAGAAGCAAGTCCCTAGATTCCACATTTTGCTTTAAATAAAATTTTATAGCAATTAACATATTATTTGTTCAAACTGTTTTAACTTTCCTGTCTAAAAATAGAGTTTTTAAATCAAACATTATATTGGAAATTCTGCTCTAAAATGGTGTTCCTATTCATTACAATGTTCTTATTCGCCTAGTTTTACCGTTATAATTGATTAGAGTAATCCAAAAGTATCACTAGCCAAACCTGATAGATTTCCGTTTTTAAATAGAATTACGGTCCATACAGCAAAACTTTGTTCTCAGTGAAGTATTAAAGTTTAGACTTAATTTTTCGAAACATAAGGGATCGTCCAAAGTTTAGAAGTGAAACTGTAATGATTCATAACCTGGCCGGAGAAAATAAGCGAGAGTCGTGTTGGTGAAGGAAGGAGTAGGTGAAATATCTCCTCGATATTCCTCAAGACGGCCATGCAGCGCTCTGTCGTGTAGAAACTGTACTTTGTCACGACAGCAGCCTGCTTCATGGTAGTTACTCCAGATGCCGCATCTGTGCGTCCACCACTCGTGAAAAACTGCGAGCTCTTTAACAACTGCTCGTGGCGATTAATATCCTTTGAGAAGAGTTTTATAACTCTATGAGACTAATATTTTATCTTGCTCGCTTCTTACTACTCGCATATCCGGCCATCATGCGATTTTTACAGATATATACAATTTGTTATTTATAATTTGTATTTGAAGCAATTTTTGTAACTTTCGGTTAAGGCCCTCTCACACGAACACATTTCGCTCCAATTTTGTTTAAAATTTATTGAATTCCGTGTGACGCCATGCTGACATCATAACCGTGGCCATTTTGTCATTCAATTATTTGAATGTCTGAATTTCGTCAAAAGATTTTCGTTTCGAACTCGTACGAA
Organism: Medauroidea extradentata; assembly: GCA_003012365.1. NCBI lineage: Eukaryota > Metazoa > Arthropoda > Insecta > Phasmatodea > Phasmatidae > Medauroidea > Medauroidea extradentata. The sequence goes on along the minus strand of PNEQ01012218.1, from coordinate 57,134 downwards.
ATTTTCGTGAAACAAAAAATTTAGAACAGAGAAGGTTTTTCTGTCATTATTAATTCAAATAACACAATATTTTAATTCTGTATGCGAAATAAACAATATTGAACATAAATACGTGCATTATTTCCGTAATAAGAAATTTAGTGTCGGTTTGATCAGGTATTTTTGTATCGTGCAGGGATAGTAAATAACTGTAAAATTGCTGGATTAATTATTTGGTGCGTGATTTGTTTACACATTTTGTGGTAACCGTTCATGTTGTGCCTTCAAGGTTTATTGGAACAAATTTCTTGAATCGTTGTGCTATTCAATAAATTGAATTGAATGAATTAAATTCAATAAATATGTGGTAGTGTGAAAGGGCCTTTAGTTGTTAATAAAATTACATTAATATCAAACCAACAAATGTAGGCCTACGTCTTATTTAAAGCCTTAACCGTTTTAAAAATTAAACTTCTTCTCTGACCCAAAATAACAAATTAAGCTCGTGAGTAATGATTTTTGCTGTAATTCTTTATAGAACGAATAAATATCACTTTATGTCCTTAAATTAAATTTTACTTCTTTGAGCGACTTTGATATTTATGTTGCGTAGAGTTGGGAAAGTATTTGATCCGTGGAAGAAACAGAATGGCTGTCGAAATTTTTCTCAGAATTTAAGAAAGCCGCCTGGTGATGGGTGTGTTTGTGTGTGGGGGGCAAAAATTGATTAAGCCCTACGAGCGACGCACATGTGTTGTGATATCGCTTCTACGCCTAAAGTACTAAATATGCGCGCAGTTATTCTTTTCCCGCCGTGACGTTTTTACTGTGGGACTTTTAGAGGTGACCCCGTCATTTTACTGACGCGACACTGTAGCAAAGTCCATAACAGTTGTAGACCTCAGTTTCGAACATATCCTGTAGATACACCTTAAGAAACAACCGTCTGAAAAAAGCCAGTGTTCGCCCAGACAATGTTTCGTTCAATGCATTGCACAAAGCCTTTACATAATTTGTGAAGGAAATTTTCTGTTTGCACTCATGTTCCTTCACTTGAGAATGGATTTTTCTACCCAGAAGAACTTTCTTACTTCGCGTATTTATGTAAGATAATTGGCTAATTTACTGTAGATATACGTGCAAATGAATATTGATTAACAGTAACTCTTAATGTAATAAAATATATCAAATTATGACACTTGCGTAAAACTAACAATGTTTGTGACGTTCATTCGCCTCCACACTTATTTTGGTAACATTCTGTGAGTGTTAGTTTACTTCTCTGAGGTAGAATTACATCCACAGTCACCTCACGTTCAATTTAATTTATATATATATATATATATATATATATATATATATATATATATATATATATATATATACTTTGAGTTGAGGTGAATTGTTCAGACAGGCCGGCTTGCAAAGGCCTGCTCCCGTCATCATAAAAACACGTGTAGACAAGATTTCCTACCTAATGTTCTGTGCAGAAATAATTTTTTCCTAGGTTTAAACAAGCAAGAAAAGAAATTTTAAACACTCTAAAACTGGAAGTGCAACATAAAGGAGAAATACAGAAGGCAATAATTTAAAATCTGACGCATTTCAGAATAGCCTCATCAGGTGTAGACGGAAGCGTTTCTGGAAATTTGATAATTAAGTCCTTGACACGGCGTGCCTAAACTATATGTTCGTTTTCGAATTTCTCCAAATCACTCGTTTCCTTCTTTTAACAAGTTATGTCGCAGGCGACAGTTGGGACAAGCGACATGCCTTTAACTCGTAAACGCCCTTCTTCGCCAGATGTCACAGAAATTTTAATTAACACCGCATTTTCGCCTTCACCCCACTTTCGGCGGCTGTCTCGGTTACAAAGACCGCCCTTTGTCTCTCGGAAACCATTCATAATGAGGGAGAAAGTCAGGACTGTACTCTTCTCGCTGGAAAACACTTTCGCTTAGACGGTGTTGATGGGATCTGCCATGTCGAAGCTATTTTGCATGTGTGAGACCTTAAAGTACTACAGCCTCAAGGTCATAGGTCCCTATTTACGATATATATATATATATATATATATATATATATATATATACACACACACACACATATATATATATATATATATATATATATATACATTCTTAAATGAAACGCATCGTAACACCACGTTGGAAGAAAAATTTTGTAGTAAATGTTTTTTTTTTTTTTGCGAAATAATTTTGTGGTGAACACAAAAAATTGTTTCTAGTAACCAAAAATTTTAGTGGGAGGCACAAAATGTTTGTGTGGTGAACACAAAGTTTTTTCGGCAGTTCCAATACCAATGAAATATTTTATACCTGTCACCAAATATTTTTTTTTTCAATGCACCAAAATGATTTGATGATTTCATTATGTAGTCTAATTTGTCCAAGCATAATATTAATTTATTTTGGTTAGTTATAGGTTTAATTAAACTTCTTTAAGTAGATAACAAGCCAAAGTTTTTAAAACATTTATGCTGTGGAAAACTACGCTACATAGTTGAAAAAGTTTTCAGCAAACATTTGTGATGGTTCAAAAAATAATAATCGTAAAAACACATTTTATAAGAACCCGTATATTTAAGGGTACCGCCTACCGCGTGCGTCAAATGCGTTCTAATGTACAGGGAAATACACTTATTTATGAAATTATTCCATATGCATCCGTTGTGCCAATATACGAAAAGAAAACACACATCAGCCAAGGAACGAATGTCGTTGTTAAAATACCACGCTCATTAAATATACTGTTTCCAAGCCTTCCAACATAGCTTAAAACTACCTTTTTTGACTGCCTCACTTCAAAACGTACTAATCAGATTTGGGGGCCGCGGTGGTCGAGAGGTCAGACCTCTCGCCTCCCACCAAGGCGACCCGGATCCGATTCCCGGCGGTCGTATGTGGGAATCGTGCCGGGCGATGCCGCTGGTCGGCGGGTTTTCTCGGGGATCTCATGTTTCCTCCGCCCCTTCATTCCGGCGCTGCTACATACTCACCTCATGTCACCCCTCACCAGCGCTGAAGACCTCGATGATAAGCGCTGACCAAACATTCTCACTCACTAGTAAGATTATGTGAAACTCAGGAACGTGCAATGAACTTTGTTACAGAAGCTCACCAGTAAGTTATTTGGTCACCGCTGAAAGTCCCGTAGTAACATTGGATAGGCCGGAAACTTGCACACTAGTTATCGCTTGGTTCGGTGTGGCGGTGCGCATTTTGATGCGCGCTTCAAGGTCGTCCTTATAGCTCCGTCGTTTGTGAGCCTCTAACGCACATTAAGAGAGCGCGGTAGACAAATAAACGCTGAAAACATCAATTGATTTATACGCTTTTTTCGAAGCATATATGAATAAACTGATAAAATGACAATCCTAGATAATGGTATTTGCCAACTCTATGAGTAAATATTTATCCAGAATTACTAATTCGTTACGCGTGATCTCTTGCGCCGCAGTTAAATGCACGAGGTTCTGGCGTCAGATATTGTGCCTCAGAAGTTCGTAACACTGGAAACAATTGTGTTTAAAACGTTGGCTAAAACTATTGTCTAGGATTGCTATAGTTTAATTTTTGCAAATTGTCTTCAAGAAACCCACAGTTATAGATTAACGCTTTTAGCGTTGAATTATGTACCACGCTCTCTTAAGGAGAACTCTTTCTCATCCGTCTTCTTGCCTCATCGCAGCTATTACACGGCACTCAAGTGGCGTGCAATATTTTTAATATCTTATAAATGCGATTTTTAAGCAGTGAACTGCATTTATGCACTATAACAACAGTCGTGGCTCATAATATATCCATAATATTCCCAGTCCATCTTGAATTCCATGCCTTGTCGCACGACACCCATCTTCAGGAAGAAACACCCTATAGATAGGTGTCTTATATTCAAATACTCGCGAGTACAGTCACGATTTATTCGCGAAAATGATTTTGCACCATTAAATTTCAACGCCTTACGTGCACACTGGTAGCTCTACTTCATAGTTTTGGCAGCGTGTCTTTGTTCAGACACGCCTCTCATTTGACTACACCAGTGCTGGTTCGTAGGTTGTTGGCAAGGAGGGCACAAGTTACAGAGTACTGTATAGTGTTGTGCGCTAGTTGGCTGTACAGCCACTGACACGCTGGTATGTAGGTGGCGCTTATTACTGACTGGTCACAACACAATACGTAGCCAGTAGATATTCCATGGTTACTGATATACAGCGGCGCGTTCATAGGAGTGTGCAGTTCTCGGCAACTTGTACCCTACCTGCCAACAATCCTCGCGCCGCCGCTGGACTACATCAATCAGAATAAGGCACTTGGTAAAACCATAGGTCTGTGATTTGCCAACAGAAACCCAAGACAAGTACGAGACTAAACTTCCGAGCACTGGCCATGAAGGATAAGTACATATGTGCACACAAAGCCCTGAAACAATTTGGTGCTAAATCCTCGTACCTAAAAGAAATGGCTCTAACTATACTAAACTGCCAGTCGTCCGTAGAACCATTGGACCAGTAGTAGCTGGTACACTCCACAACTATAGTTCGTTCGGGATAAACTGAACACTATGATTTAACCTTTGGAATAAATCACTAGCCGTTACTGCATGTTATTCAATATTAACAATAGTTTGTATGGTTGGCAGCGATTTGTCTAATCTAGTTCCGTGTATTTTCCTATTTAAATACAGTACTGAAATAAAATCAGCAGAAGTCGGCATATTTCTGTTTCAAATAATAAAGCTTTATTTTTTTATCAAGAGATTCAGGTTTCTACCGACTGCACAGTTGAACTTAAATGGGCAAACATCAAGTGATGTGTTCAGAGAGGTTAGGCTAGGCATTTCCCGCCGTTAGCTGTTACGCGTGGAAAGATACGAACTGTGTGAAAATAGTAACTTAGCAGGGCATGTTTTAGTGCTCACTCTATCCCAAACAGCCTATACTAACGTATATAAGGCTAGTAACGTATGGCCCTGTAATACACCCAGGTGTCTGCAATAAAACAGTCACTAGTTCAAAACGCATAGTCGGATACAATTCAGCTTGACTTGGAATACAACTACGCTTCGCCACTGTCATGAACGTGTTTACTTTATGGTCTTTATGTTACTGTAGATGCATACCTTATATGTTTACGAATAATTGTGTTGAGATCAGCATAATATACACATGTTTGACAAATTTCGACGTAATTTTACGATTAAGATAAATAGTTTAAGATCAAAATACGTAATTTCGAAATTTGTTTATTGTAATATCATGTAAACGCGTAAACAATAAATCATTACGGCCGATAAAACATTGCCTTAATGTTTCGCATGTGTTATGTGGTAAAGGAGGTCCACGAGAACCATACAAAACATTTCATCAAGATCACAGTTCAATAATGCGAATGTTTCTGTTGACGTTTTTGATTAATGCATTCATCTTTCAACCCATTTATTACGCGAATGATGGATGGATTCTGCATGACACAGGTAGCATTATATTGGATACTATATGGTTCCCACTAGCGACATAGAAAGAGGATGTAATATTGCCGCTCTGTAGATAACGTTATTAGGTGAAAAATATGTTCCGTTGAAAGAGCTTACTTTTAAACAATATTAAATATATATATTTTAATTTCTAGATAATGTTTTACAGTTATTGGCAGTTACAATCGAACTACGATTTTTTTAAATATGCAATATGATCAGTAGCTACGACGAACGAAACAATGGTATTAAATTCACAAGATTTTATAATTTTACGGTCATCTGTGATTGAAAGAGTTGCGTGTACAGACAATCATGCTCTCATGTTGCGACGCGGTTAACAAACTTGTATTTGTACATTACCTAAGATTTAAATTCAAGTAGGAAAATGTACTTTACTTTTTTTTCTTAAAAACATGTTCCAACTCGCATGCAGGGTCAGCATGAACGGGAAGCTACTGGCACTAGCTGGTGCTGTTTAAGAGAGTGGCGAATATGTCGAGAATTGAGCAGGGTAAGATGAACGTTATTGCGGATAATGCTACGGAGGAGTTTTAATAAGACACGGACTAAGACCACTCAGAGGATATGCTATAGCAAGGCAGTGTTCATCGTACTTCCTACATGGAATCCTGTCCAGAAAATTATCTCCCAGTGGCCGTGTGTTTGTGTGAGTGAGGCACGGCACCAAGGGCGATGTTGACCGGCTCATCTGGCATGGTATCGCCTCTACAGCAAGACAATGAAACGGCGTGTAGTATCGTAGATCACTCGCCTGACTGACACTTTCAGTGGTGACCCCATCTTTCTATTGGTGGAAATTTTTAAGTTAAGTCCATCGCATGCTACCGCGGTAGTTTTACACGAATCCTGTTGCTGTTTTTAGCCAATTTGAGGGGCTTCGAAGTGACTTTTCTTATTGACGTTATGCTTTGAAACGACCTTTCAGTAATAGTTTTAACTGTATTTTCTTTTCGTACATTGACACAGTAGGTATATGTTGAATAGTTTCGTAAAAAAAACGTACTTGCGAACTCGCGACAAATCACTTTAATCACGTCATAGGCGAGACCCTTAAGTCTAATCACTGAAACAGTCGTGGATATTGATTAAAGCCTAGTTTACACCAACCATAGCATTGCTAATTAGTAATTACACGTGTTGTCAACAAAGTTATTAACAATGTTGTAAAAATTCTTCAAAATTTTTAACATCATGTTATCAACATTATTGCCATCATTCTGTAATTTGCTTTGTTTATTTTTATAAATATATTAATAATATTTGTTACTAACATTTTTTTGAAAACGTTTGCTAGCAACAAAAGTTATGAGTTTTAGAAATATGTTAATAACTTGGTCGCCGACACTGTTGATAACATTATTTTCCCGACCCATTCTAAGGCGGTCTAGATCAAAGGTTTTTGGTCACAAGTGTTAGTAGCAATGTTACAAGCAATGTTATACGCATTTTTTCATCAAAATTGTTATTAACTTCCGTTCATCATTCTTGTAGCTTTGTTAGTAACATTGGTGTTTTCAGCAACTTTAATAACACATTTGCTATCAACATTGAAGTGATATAGTGTATTATAGCTTAGAATTTGTTGATCACATTTTGCAATTAACATTTTGTATTAAACATTGTTGCTGTTATTTTTCTCGGTGTAAACTGGGCTTGATCCATAGAGTCACTTTGTATTAATGCCTTACGTGCACACCTGTAACTTTGCTCCATGGTTATTGGTGGCGTGTATCTGTGAGGAGGCGTTGCTTATTTGACTGTGCCAATGAGAATAAGGTTACTGCGACTCCAAACGTCTGTGATTTGTGGGTAGAACACCAAGACACTGAGAGTTAGAAACATCCAATCATCGACCATGAAGAACTGAAGATGTGCACATAAAACTTTGGAACAAGTTGGTGCGAAATTTTATCACCTAAACCCAATGAATTTATTTATCTCTTATTAGCAGGGACCGTGTTTTTTCGCGAAAATAATTTTGCCTCATTGTTTCCGTGCCTTACGTGCACATCTGCAGTTCTGCGTCGTGGTCAGTGATTGGATATTTTAACTGTCACGAGCCTTGAGATTCTACCGGCAAATCACAGACATGTGGTGTCGCAGGAAAGTTTTTGTAATTGGGTCAGTCAAATGAGATACGGCTCTTCACACAGACACGCTGCCAATAACCATGAAGCACGAATGTAGTTGTGCGCGTAAGGTACTGAAACAAACTGTGGCAAAATTCCTTACGCGAAAAAACAGGGTCATTACTTATTAGAACATAATAACCACTGAAAGTGCGCAGGTGATGAAAAAAAGCCCACTTGCTCTTTTTGCAAACCGTTAGACATTTGAAGTCTGATAACTGGCAGACGGGAAACCCTCGCTTCTCTGTCTATAGAGATACGTACCAATTTTCGTGAACGTCAACGTGACTTGCCAAAATAACTTCCATTGGTATTATAAACATTATTGGATGCAGTTCATGATTCGTTAGGCACAGAGAGTTGGTACTTCGCAAGTATTCATGGTCCGGAAAAATTATTAATGGATTTATGACTAACTTGCCATTATAAGCATAGGAGACCATCACGTACGAGCAAATTAGCCTAGACAGTTGATATTTTACCGGCAGACCAGGACGTAGTGCTAGTAGTAGGCCTACTAATGTTAAGTGCACACTTATGAATGGGGAGTTAATTTTTTTAAAAGAGTATATGGCTTCCATTTCTTGTGTAAATAAAGTTGGCTGTAATTTATGAACCTTCGTTAATAGTGCTGTGAATTAATGTATTGTGGTTTCTGAGGGATACTGCACATATAATGTGCAGTAGAAACAATTAAAGCGCTTACTTGAGTAGTAAAGCATAAACTGATGGTGTCGTTTGCTAACTGTTGGGCGTAGGGTGGAGATACATTTTATTTGAAACCCAATTATGTTATTACGACTCATTTATGCTAAAGTAACTGGACTGTCCGTCCATGCGAGTATTTTACCATCGCTTATAAATTCAGATTTGAGAATGAATTTGCTAGAATAAAACAGTCATGTGTCACACCTTTATGCAAACTTTTTCCCAGTTATTTAAACATGTACTTACGTATGTGTATATCTATGGATATTTTTCTCTGCGAAATTCCTAATGGTTCAGTGGAACTGGAACGTGTTTATGTGAAACACGCATCTATTTCCATCTTAATATATCTACTGAGCGATTTAAAACTTCGTCGGTCCCTTGCTGAGAGAGTTAACAAGACGACAGTGCATGCATATCACATTTCTATTTTATTCAGAATAATGTTCTTATCTTATTCTTTGAAATCTTTATTTTTTAAAGTGATTAGCAAGTTTAACAATAAAATGATAAACTTATACCCTGGAAATGCAGGGCTGTTAAACCACTTTGTATGTGAATAGGTTCTTTTGTAACTAAAAAAAAAATCTTTATCTTATCTACTTATATATTTTGACGTGAAATAAATGGAATATATATTTTATCTTTTACTGGTGGTGTATATTTCTGAGTTTCCAAAGCATGCAATCTTATTATATTAAGCAGAATGAATGAGTTTCGTTTTATTTTGCAAGTAAAACAACGCATGTAATGTCTTCAAGTCAGACATTGGCGCAACAGTAAAATAACGTGTTATCTGAGTTCCCGTAAATGCGAGAGTTCACTCACCGAAAGGATATACTGCACAAATGGCGTTACGCCAGCCAGACCATATATCGCTGTTAGCAACGCAACATCGTACACGATGTAAAGCTGTTGTAAATCTCCTCCAATACACACAGCGTCGCTTTCTGAACGAGATACGCGTCCAGCAGTAAAATTAAGTTTTGTTGTTTGTGCGTGTAGGCAATGTACAGTTACTCATGTTTCACAGACAGGACAAATGCCTGGCTCGTGTCGAGTCCGCGTAGTTTGACTGATGTGAGAGACCAGACTCGCCGAAGTGAGAATCTCTGGCGATTAATATAATTTGTACCACGTGATTGCCTTAACGTTGCACGTGGAATGTGTTGCGCTTCTTTATTGCCGTAACCGATTTCGAGATAAATAACCGTGTTTAAAATAGTCACATATATTCAATGTTATGTAACGAAAATAAGTAGAAATTACAATGATTCCTGCTCGTCGGATGACTTCTCGTTTTTAGAAGCAGTTTATGAAATATACTTGGTACAAATTTAAACAATATTATTGCTTTTTTTTTTGTTTATTTATTTGATTAATAATATTTGGAGATAATTTTCGTACAATTTTAGCATAATTGTTGTACTTTATTATTTTACTTGCTGCTACCCGCCGGTCATCGATATTAGTTCTTGTTTCGTGTAACTTCGAAGGTCAAATTCAAATTGAATGATCATGTTAATGTTGATAAGTAAAAACACGGCCAATTCTTTGGTGCGCTCGAGGGACGGCTCACGAGTGTACGTCTATCGTCCGCTCTACCACAAAGGATGCACTCTTTCTCCGGGAAACTACAGCTTTTCAAATTTAAAAATGATTATCAAGACGTCGCCGTCAACACGCGCAGTTGTCGGACCAACCCCCGTCGTGCGGGTTCAGCTGGTCAGGCGAAGCACTCTCTGTGCTGTGTGCTCACGACGTAGATCCGGTTGCCTCCGTGGCTTCCTACCGAGTGTTCCTAGCGCCCACCTACTGCCACAATGGCCAGCAACCCCCGCCTTAACTCCCTTGGCCAATCGCAGGCCAGCTCGTAGGCAATGGCCGCCACCGGTCGTCGTTTAACTTTTATTCCTCATGATCAATTTTATCAATCATAACATAGGAAAGAAATACCAAATAAATATATTTAAGTACAGCATTCATTCGTGGAAAGTATAACGTACTTATATTTGAAAACTAGCTGTCCCTTTGCGGCTTCGCCCGCGTGTACTATAGAAAAGAGTAACTAACTTTTAGTTACGTGTTAATTGATGGTGATACTATATTCTATATTATACTACATTCACTGTTTATCTTTAAAACATCAAATACAAACAGACTTGTCCAGTCCACTGCGCTAAGCGTACTTTAATTGCAGAACTTCTTTTTTTAATTCATCTTTATTTCTCTATAGCTGTACCCTGCCACGCTTCGCTGTGGCACATTGTGATTGGATGGTTGCGAAATGAGAAACAAAACAAAGAATACTTTCTGCGAGGCATTATTTCGGTTTTCACTGGAACAGAAGAAAGGAATGAGATTATAACTTCTTTTGGCTCTCACAGCTCTTATATTCTCCTATCTCTCGTGATTCTCATAGCTCCAGCTCAAAAACTGTCCATCTTTCATATAGAATATAACCTCTACTTACGATTTGGTGAAAGGCGCAGTTCGATCACGACACGATCACACAAAAGTTCCTTGATTTAAGTGAATATTTAATTCAGATTGTATAATAATCAGAATCAGATGCAATTTTTTTTTGTAAATGAACAATGTAATCGGGAACGAATATTGTTTCTCATGTGACTGCGCCATTACTATTGCAATTGTCAGCGAGTGTTTTCCTCGTTTTTTTTTTGTTTTTTGTTTTTTCCGTGGTCGCAAATTAGATAAAAACAATCCTTGATGCGGATTATATATCATGCTAAAATTTCAGCTCGATCGGTGCAGAACTTTTTGAGTTTTTGAAGCGTACACAAACCAACATAACATTTATATATATATATATATATATATATATATATATATATATATATATATATATATATATATATATATATATAGATTAGGTAACTGCTATTCCTACTCTTCATATACATGTATAACGATATATAATTCTTAATACATTGACACGGTTTTTGCTCTTTAAATTACGTTTTAGTTTTTTATTCTTGATTAATTTTTCTCGCTGAAGGAACCAACGCAGACCTCTATTTACTTCGATTACAACACGTGTGTTTGAGCCTTTTAATATTCACCTTATTTACGAAGCAAACATTTACCGTACTTTGTAAAGAACGCGTTCTTGATGTAGTACAGAAAATTAACCGTAGATTACACAGAGTAACCAATGAGAACGTTTTCGCTTGTTGGCCTGAACGAAATTGTTGTGTAGCATCATCAAAAACCACTTATTTTTATTGATTCTGATTTAGCAAATATTGCTACAAAGGCCGCCCGAACAATTTGTTAATTTTCGTAGAGTACCGAACTTTATGAATATACTCCTTGGTTCTGTCTTAGAATTTCAAAACACGTCTTTTTGACATACAAATATTTCACAGGTTTTCACCAGCCACGACTATGGAAGCGTTTCGTTGGTGTTTTGAGGTGATAGAGGACACCCACCCTAGGGACCCCTGTTTTTCGCGAAAAGAATTTTGCCTCACTTTGTTTCAGTGCCTTACGTGCATATCTGCAGTTCTGCTTCGTGGTCAGTGATTGGATATTTTAAATCTCTCGAGCCTTAGGATTCTACCGGCAAATCACAGCCGTGAGGTGTTGCAGAGACTTTATTGTAATTGGCTCAGACAAATGATATACGGCTCTTCATATAGACACGCTGCCAATAATCATGAAGTAGAATTGCAGATGTGCACGTAAGGCACTGAAACAAAGTGGGACAGAATTATTTTCGCGAAAAACAGGAGTCCCTAAATGACCAATGGACTAGTAGCTCATCTCTCCGTCATTTCTTTACATGATTGTAATATCGCGACTCATAAAGCTCAAAATTTGTGTTCTCGATTTCTTTTCGTGAGTGTTATTTCGAGTTTGGGTTCGAGAGAGCATGACTAGCGTACGGCCATTGATTAACTGGTGGTTATGTATTAAGCGCTCCGCCTACCTGCGCGTTAGAAGCTTAGAAATGACGGATTAATAAGGGCGACCTTGAAGCGTGCATCAAACGCCGCGCCGCATCGAATCAACAAGCCATGCACTGAACAAGCATGCAAGTTTCCCACTGAATAGATTTTACTACGGGACATTAAGCAGTGACCATATAATTTTTTTGGTGGAAAGTATGCAACTAAGTTCAGTGCAGGTCTCAATCTGAGTTTCACATACATCCGGTTAGTACATTTTGAAGTACGGAAGTCTGAAAAGGCCGTTTTTAGCCATGTTGGAGGGCTTAGAAACAGTGTTTTCAATGAGCGTGTGTCTTAACAATGAGGTTCCGACCTTGTCTGAAGTGTGTTTTCTTTTCGTTCGATGGGCACACGTGGAACATTTCCGTAAAAAAAAAACTGTTTACGAACACACTCCAATGTATTTGAAGTGTGAAGTAGGCGGCTCTCGGAAGTAACTTGTGTGACATAACACAGAACCCCAGGTTAACTCAGTCAGTTACGTAAAGAGACCTACTCGACTGTTTTATTTATGTCAAGCTTTGTTTTTTTTTTCAGGAGGTATGTTAGACGGGAATTGTGTTATATATTGATTATAAAGATATTTTTTTTTAATTGTAGTGAAGTGTGGTATAGAGTGCGCCATACACTAAGACTTTGGGCTAGGAGAAACTGATTCTGAGAAACGCTCAGAAAGTATAGCTGAACTGTTGCATAAAGAATGCTGTAGTGAACGGACATGTTAAAGATAGTTCCAGTATTTTCGGCGAAGATTTTGCAATCACGATGCCAGAGACGTTGCGATGGAGCTAATGTGAGGCTTCAGTAGCTGAGGATCAACGAGGGAGCACCATATTTTCATGTTTTCCACTTCAAAGGAAGGTGACTGGTGTCATCACTATTTCCAGCTACCAAGTCCCAGCCAGCTCTATAATACTTTGCAATGCAGCCGACTGGAAAATAAATGAACCATCAGTTCATTTATATTCATTTGTTTTATTTTCTTTTAACTATATTTGTCTAATAACAGTAATTTGTAAATGGGCAGCTATTTAAGGGTTTCTAAGAACACCCACACGAGCCCGACTTTTAACGTAACAAGGCTGATATTTTCTTAAGTATTTTTTTTTGTTTGTCCTGTTCACACACAAACCCCTTTTAACCGCTCCTGGGTACTTGGTGGGTGAAGGTGCACGAAGTACATATTACAGGTGTAAACACAATTCCCGAACCTAGTATAATTGTTTTACTGTATGAGATTTGTGATTTGAACGTAAACATTATAATGCTAATAAAAACAACTGAGATATGTTAAGACCAGACCAAATTTTACCTTAAATTGCTTGAAAGTCCATTTAACACAACAAATTATTCACTAAGCTAGTCTGGCGCCCATTCTTTTATTTTATTTTATTAGAGGTGAATTAACATAGTTAGCTTCACGACGTGAGGCTAAAAAGAAAACTGTTAAGATCACACTTGTGATCGTAGAAGGATTTGCTGCAATTGGGCTGTATGACGAACTGAAGTGTTTTGTTAGATATGTTGATAGCGAATGTAAGTTTCAGGAAACCCACAGTTACACAAAAGGACTAAGCACGAGGGAATAAGCAAAACATATAAGAGACCAATGAAGCTATAAATGGCTGCTGTCAGCCAATACACAAGTACTTCCGAAATATAAAAATTATCGGTGTATGATGGAAACAAAAAAAGAAAAAAAAAAGAAAAAGGATAGTCGAAACCAACAACGACCAAACAAGGTGCATGAAAATGGCGACAATGATGAGAACAGCAACATAAATTGTTGCATAGAAGACAACACAACGAATATAAGTGGGTTTTCTGCGACCCAGCATTATTCGCTTACAACGACTGGCATCCAACAAAACACTTCAGTTTGTCATCAAGTAGCGTGCTGGTGGGACAGGTGGGTTTGATCAGTCGTCTAACCAGATTTACTCGATCACTAGGTTATGTTAAAGACTGCAGCATTTAAATGTCTCGTGACTTACTGGACGCTTGAAGACTCTACTCGGGTTACTGTTCGAAGGCGTTAAGCTGAATCTTGGAAAAAAATGTGTTTTCTTATGGGAGAGTTTCGAACAGGGAAACATTCTTCCGCTAGTCGCGCCGCTATCAAGAGCGTGTCTAACATAATACGAGATCGTAGTAAAATTAATTTTAACTGGGCAATGCAAAGATAGAAGCTATTTCATTTAAAAGCTGAAAATCAAACACATTTTGGCTTTTAAATCAACAATTTCAAGTGACTGTATATTCACGAAAGTTCTGTGATTTGTCAGATTCCACCTCTTACCAATATCAGCAAAATAAGCAGCAAATATGTTTTTCTTTACAGACTTTTAACATTAATCTTTTCAAACAGTAGTAGAAATAACCTTAAAGAGATATACTTGTTACTTTACTTGGCTTTCTGTTGGTGTCGCCGAGTGGCGTTCATAGCTCCGGACTATAGGAGTTCATAGGAAAAGTTATCAACATGCGTGAGAGATGTCTGATGAGAAATAGCATTCAAAGAACGTTAAATACGTGTATAGACATTTCATGTCGTACGCTAATATTCAAATAATCCTTTTTCCGTTGCCGAAAATGATGAAAATAAGGGTTTTTGTAGTTTTCTTAGTGGGATATATTAAACAAATTATAGAAAACGTTATTGTAGAAGAATGAACTAATTTTTTTTTGGAAATGATCTTTTTGAATAAATATTTTGTTCAACAGCAATAGGACTCCCCACAATTCACTATTACTTAATTGTATGAATATGATTAAAATTATATATGTGAGGTGTCCTCTACATTACTATCGATATTAACGCTTCTAAATATGTGAGGTGTCCTCTTTGCGATATTAACTCTTCGAATAGCTAGAGATTAAAATTTTATGACAACTGTTTCGAAGAACCTTCACTATTATTATGTCATAACATTAAAGGGCCAACTGTGAGTGTCTCATAGAAGTGATATATCGGCGAGAATACTGGACGGCTATCTAGAAACACGCGCCTAGAGGCTAGGATGAGACGTGAAAACACGTGTGTGTCACCCTTAGGGCTCCAGACTTCTAGGCCTGGAACGCTCAAAATATGTTCACCTGTAGTCGTAGTCTGTGTGTTTGTCGAGCTCATACCTCGCATTTCAAAGCCCCTAGCCTTCCCCCCCTCCACCCGTCTCACCAGTGCAGGATGTCCTCAGCCGGTATTACCCCGGGAGTATGTCAATACACCTCCCCACTCGTCCAGTCGGCCTCCAGCATCACGCACGCACAACAACCCCCCTACCTCCTATCCCTGTCCTCCCCAAACATTTTCACTCCCACCCTCCCAGCTGGACCAGCAGTTTTTATTAATCCGGAGATGCCCTGGGCGGGCTCGCGTATATGCGCAGGCGAGCGGGTAATCTGCCGGACATTGCAGCAACCAGTGGTAAGGGTGGGAGGGGAAATCACTACAAGCGGCAGGATGTTTCGCAACCCCCTGCTGGAGGGTGAGGATTGTTTTATATCTGGACCAGAGATGTGTCGCACCCGGGAAGTAAGCCTCGAGTAAGGAGGGGACGATGTTAATTTTACCACGTGGCAGACGCTCGATATGTGTGTATCGCACACCCAATGCAACACCAACATAACACAAAACACGTCATTTTTAGATACTTATAGATTTTCGAATCATGATAGTGTAACATCAACACAACAGAATATGTGTTGATACTGCACTGAAACATAGATTCTGTTGTTTATAATCATGCAACATAGGTATAAGAAATATTAGTCCTGTACTAATAATTATTACTATTACTTAACAAAAGTACTGGAAAGAAAACTTTTTTTATGTTTGGAATACTTTTCTTGGTTATGTTAGTAGGCCTACAGCATCAAGTACAGAAAACTATTCTGTATTTCATCTCATGCATAATTCAAAAATGTTGATTTTTAAAAACATACATACACACTCACATACATACATACACACATACACGTACACACATACATTCATACACATACATACATACATACACACATACACACATACATACACACATACATACGTATATACATACATACATACATACATACATATTCAGGAACAACGGCCGTATAATAAGTAAGCTCATCATCTCACCACGCGAATCATTGGCTCAATTAGAGACGAAAATGTTAGTGGCAGAATGTCGTACGGTGACATTTTACGTTCACAATGTGTCAATAGTACGGAAATGTATCCTCTTACGCTACACAGTTATCTTACTACCACTGTTCTATCATATTATGGGCACGGGTTGGATTACCTAGCAGTCCAAACATGATTCTACTTTTACTCGACGTTACATACATAAAATAATACGTGGACGTGGAGCATAAGAACGGAATTTCTCCATGCTGTGATGCCACATCGTACACGAGAAAAAAAATAGTCGCAGTTAAATTTGCTACTAACATTTTCGACTTCAATTTAACCACCGGGGTAGCATAAGGTCGGAATGATGGCGAAGGGAGCGAAGCTAAGAAGGGGGAGAGGTAGTCAGCAAATAAGCCAGCCGCCATACTACTTTAACCTCAAAAGTACACATCAGACTGGTATTTTTAAGGTAAGTGAATGTAATGAATGCAATATGCTTTTTAATTGATGTGTTAGGTTGAAAACTATATAATTTAGCCATGTTTACACACCTCCTAATTAATATTTCCTAAATTTGTAATTAGTCGACCATGTTATTTATAGCCATGTCAAGCGTTTGTTTAGTTACAGACTCCCGACGAAATGCTCCATCTGGATCCTTCTAATATCTCTGAATTTAACCCAGGATTATACGGCCGTTTCCATACGGTCCCCCCCTCTCTCTCAGTCTGTTTATATATACATGCATACATTCATGCAAATGTAAGAGGTAACGCAAAAATTATTAAACTTAGATCCTATTCTATTTGCTTTGCGTCTAAATGACAACAAAAAAAACTTACATTCGCCTGGTTTGGTTGGCGATGGAGAGAATTCCAGAATGGAATATCCAGACTGTAAACGATGATTTTGATTCAGCAACAATATCGACGCTTCGGTCGATATCAACGGTTGTTTCTTCCAAACGAAGAAGTGTTTCTGGAGGAAGGTACAAAGTATAGGATTGACGAATTAGTACAGAGGAAATAAAGAGGTGAGACTTAACAACCGGATGTGTGTAACTCTGGTTTTCCTAAAATCTGAAGTATATTAAGGATGGTTCTTGAGGCCACGATCCATAATTTATATTGCTTTTGTGAAAATTATTTGTATTTGTTAACGAGAGCAGATATCTTAAAGTATCGCACAGTTTTGTTAATAATTGCTTTTAGTATGTAGTCTATATTTTTGTAGATTAATTTTCTTATAAATTTGGCTAGTTAGTTGATCAATGAGAATTTCCTTAGCTGGATAATTAGCTGAGACCATTAGTGAATTTTGTCTTGAAAAGTTAGTTAACATGGTACACGGTTTCGAACAAAACTGTGCATCAGATTTTCGATAACTGCTCTCGTTTAGGATAAAAAAGTTTAAAATTCTTAAAAACAGTAGAAATGATGGACAATGGCCTTAATTCATGAAGAATCACCCTCAAACTAAAAACTAGAAGAGCTCTTCGATTACTTTTTAGACGAGTGACTAGAAATTGAAGTCATACTTGTTTAGCTATGGACTTGTTACAAGCGAAGGCATCAAACATTTAATGCAGCAGAGGGTTGGAACAATATAATAAATTCGTGTGTTGGTAAATTATGTTATAAATTTTATATACACCGTATATATTATTTAGTTAAAATGCAACACACCATTTTTTCCTTTCTTTTATTTAACTGTTATTCTCCAAAGAGAATACATAACAAAGTATCATATATTTTTCTATGATTCCTCAACATCCTCCCCTCCCCTGGTCAATCTCTAGGGGGATGACCAGCGGGATAGGGCAACTGATCTTGGTCCCGTCTGGTTGGCGAAGTATCACACCTCTTATTTTATTGTCACGTCCACGTCTTACTTCTTCTATTCGTGCTCTCGCTCACATATGTCTAGGTCTATCATCATCTTGAAGAAGGACCACGACCCCTATCCTGATTTTATTTGGTTTATTTTGTCGTTTCACTTCGTGATAATTCTTCAACAGCAGAAGGTACTCCTTTTGCCAACGCAGCCAAAAATGTTATGTGATTCTTTGTTTTCGACGAAATTCTTTAATGAAATTTCCCTTTGTTGTTGGTTCTGGTCGTTGCGACAAAGTAGTCAATTTTCCACCATTGAGGAAGTGAGCAGGTGTCAAAACTACGTCATTAGTTGTATCATAAGTTAATGGTCTCGAATTCAAAGAAGCTTCAATATTGATTAAAATTGTGTTTAACCCCTCCTCGTCTGTTTGAGTTCGTCCTAGTATTTTTCTGAGAGAACGTTTTGTACAACCTATCATCCTCTCCCACCATCCGCCCCACCAAGCTGCTCGCAGCGCTATAAATTTCCAGACGATATTTTGATCTGCACAGTAATGCTGTATTTTACACTTATTTAGTACGTCGAATAACTTTGTTAGTTCTTTGTTCGCTGCATGGAAAGTGGCAGCGTTGTCGGAATACACAGTATGAGGTAAGCTGCGGCAACCAATAAATCGTTGCATTGCCATCAGGAATTTGTCTGTCAACATGTCTGTTACGAGTTCTAAATGAATAGCACGAGTAGTTGCGCATGTAAACAATACGATGTATGACATCTTACTTTGCTCACCAAACTTGACGAAACCAGCGAAATCAATTACTGTGACCGCAAACGGATGAACAGGTAATACTCTATCCATTGGTAGAGGCGCTTCGACCTCTTCCGCTCTACAATTGTGCGCAATTTTACATGGAAGACATTTATGCAGAACTTTCTTTATTATTTGTCTATCTCGTAAAATCCAAAATTCATCGCGTAATTCTGATAACAAAATTCTAACTCCTAGGTGATGAAGTCTGATGTGTGTCTGCATTATTAGTAATTGTGTGAAGTGATGAGAACCATCTAAGATATTGGGATGTTTCTCTGTTATTGACAAATCTGCAAACTGTAGCCTTCCACCCAATCGAATGATATCTTGATGTAGAAAAGGATTGAAACGTGCAATTGGTGAAGATGTTGGTACGGGAGTGTTTTCTTTAAGTGTCTTTAATTCAACTGCAAAACTGTGTTCTTGAATCTTACGAATCCAATAGTTTCGAGAGTTTTCAATTTCTGCAATGGTAAGTGTGAGCGAGATTATTTTCTGTTTGAGTGGTAAACGTTTTTGCTTGAGTGCTTCTATGAAGCGAAAGATCCAGGCAGTGACATGTAATAATTTTGTAAGAACTGAAATGCTCTGCATTTAGGATAGGTGGGATCACATTAATGCCATGAACTTGAAGACAGTTACCATTGGTTTCTGGTAAGATCGTAGCTGATTCATATATAGTTGAAGGCCAGTTTTTGTGATGCTAGTTCTCTCAATGTGGCTGATAATAAGAAGGGACTGCTAGTAAGTCCAAATGGTAGACGTCTGAAACGATAAACTATGACGTCGCTTGTAGTATGTAGATTTCCTTCGTCATTTTTCTCTACACGATACCAAAAAAAAAGTGTTAAATTTCTGTCATCTTCGTAAAGGACAAGTTGTAAGAATGCTTGAGTACCATCAAAAACTGTCCGAAATCGTAGTAATGTAGCAAATATCTCAGGAAGTAAGTTAGGACCTCTTTCTAAGACATCGTTTAAAAATGCGGAGCCTCTATCGTGGGAAGAGGCGTCAAAAACCATTCTATATTTAATGCAGTTTTTGTTCTGTTTTTTCACAGTATGGTGGGGTAAGTAGTAGGTGTGTTGATAATCAATGTTGTGGGGCACCTCTTCAACCTGCTCCTTTGTTATATAATCTAACATCTGTTTGTGATACATGATCCTATATTCTTCGTTAGCTTCTAATCTTTTCTGAAGTGTACAGAAGCGTTTCTTTGCAGTGTGTAAATTATTTGATAGCATAAAGTCATCTTTCTTGGGAAGTGACGCTACTCTTCTTCCATCTTCTAGACAGTAAGAATTATGAAATTCTTGATGAATAATATTTTCTTTGATTTATAGTGTACGATCTTCTTGTTCTTTTTTTCCAATAGTTTCCAAGTCCCAAAATTGTCTTACAATTTCATCCGATACGTGTGTTGTGTTGTCCAAATTTTTATCTTCTGAAACTGAGACATGTTGAACTGTAGCTGGGTTTATAGAAGCACTAGGTCTACTTCCGCTCAGGACCCATCCGGAAATTGTTGGAAGTAAGACTAAGGAAGACGAGAGACTGATGGGTTGTGTCCTCTTGATAATCCTCCAGTACTGATCTCCTCCAATGAGAATTTCTATAGGAATATCAGGTGAATCGTCTTTAGGGTCAGCTAACTTTATTTTATTAGTGTATGTTAACACACTTATATCTTGCGGTATAGTTAGGTGAGGTGAATAACAATTTTTCCTTTCGTATGCGGTGACTGCGAGGGAGGTATTCGTGTAAAATCCTCTAATATTGAAACTGATTCTCCTTCTCAAGCTAAAGGTGTTCGAAGAAGATTCAAATGTATTTAACATTAAATTTTGTTTGTCAGTGATTTGAAGTTCAAGCGCATCGATCAAGGAAGTATTGATGAAACTGGTCTGACTACCAGCATCTAAAATACATCTGGTAAGTTTACTCTTTCCCGAAGGACCCATCACCCACACTCTAGTAGTCTGCAGATAAGTGAGGTTTGAAGTTTTAACCTCTATTTTACCTACTGCGGTTTGAAGCGACACATTTTCTTTGCAAATCGAGATGTGATGTTGTCTTTTACACTTAGCGCAAGCGGTTTTATATCTCGTTTATAGCACCTTTGTACTCCGCGACCCTGCTTGAGACAAAGGAAACATATGTTCTCTTGCATTAGTTTATCGATTCTATCTTGATAATTCTTAATTTTTTGGCAATCTTGGCCCCAATGTCCCCGGTCTTCACAAAATACACAGTAAGGTTTCGGGGGTGTTTTAATTTGCGGCTTACGTTTGTTTGGTCTAGTGTTCAAATGAAATGTAGCTGCTGTAGGAGTACAAGACATTAAATGAGAAGGATACCCTCTTACTTTTTGTGTATTTAAAATACTGTTAACTTCTTCTTTCAGAAAATCCAAAAGTTGATATATATATATATATATATATATATATATATATATATATATATATATATATAACTTTCTTGTAGGTTCGATCTTCGTGAATGAAGGAACCAACGTCGATTAAAATCTTCGGGAAATGCTCGAATTATTTTAGGTGCTATAATTTTTCCGTATACATCAACATTTTCCCCCAGTGCTGTAAGAGCATGAATTCGCCGTTGACATTTGATGTATGTGTTATTCAGATCGTCTGCAGCATCAGAAAACGATGGTTGTAGTTGCTCCAGATAGTCTAGGTGGGACTGAATAATCCTATCTTTATTGCCATAATGCGAATTTAGAATATTCTTTGTTTGTTCATAAGTATCAGCTATAACAGCTATCCCATCTACTAATCCTTTAGGCTCGTCTTCAAGGTATCCGCGAAGAAATACGTGTTTGATAATTGTAGACACAGCTGTATTTTCATCTATAGCCGACTTGAACTGCTCCCAAAAACGTGGCCATGCCTCTATATTTCCATTGAAAGATTCTAATTTAATAGTGGGCAGTTAAACTCCCGATGAACTAGTGATAGGAGATAAATGTGTTGGTGTGGATTGTAGGCTCGTATAGTCAGAAGTGTCGTTGGTGTTTCGTGTTGTAACGAGTGTTTCAATTTTTAACATAGCATATTTTGCTCTCTCGATATATTGCTCACAAATATTAACGTCTGTGTTGTATTCTACATCATCCATCAAGTCTTGAATCGTACCATTTAAAATATTTAAAGATTGAAAAGATTCGTGAAGATGAGAGGATATGTATTTTAGTTCCTCTATATTTGTAGTGTTTTGCATTCTCCTACTGAGCTGCAGAAGCGTGTAACATTGGAAGGTTGAGTAGTGCCTTTGCGTTTTAGTTTCTCTAATTGACTCATGTCTCAAAACAAACCGTTCCAACAGCAAATGCAATGTATTTATAGTGCTTAAACTAAGTGTATAAACAATTTTGGCAATTACTTACGGCTTTATATGTATATATATGTATATGTATATGTATATATCGTAGAGTGGATGTTCTCAATTTCTTCCCGGGTTTCGGCACCAAATTTTATGTTATATATTTTATATAAACCGTATATATTTTTTTAGTTAAAATGCAACACACCATTTTTACCGTTCTTTTATTTAACTGTTATTCTCCAAAGAGAATACATAACAAAGTATCATATATTTTTCTATGATTCCTCAACAAATGACACATGAAGATACAAGACGTTCTGTCTTGCCTGAAATTTGAAGACGAAAACACCAACATCATGTACATTCATAGGAAAGAGGATAATTAAAAATCAAAAAAAGTAAAAAAATAACACGTTGTACTTCAGTATTAATGAATAAATTTGGAGAAGCCACGTAAAGTCTTAACATTCTGGGGAATTGAAGAAACATCTCAAAACCAAAGCCTACCAACAAAGTTTAGGCTAATATTTCAACAGTGACAGTGCATCTTCACGTTGATACGGCATGCAAACAATATTAATAAGAATAAGTTAAAAAAAGAATAATTATTTAGAAGTAAGCAATAAAAATACTGATTTTAAACTCACTAAAGTAGTTTTGAGTTAAAAGCCTAAATGGACTGATTACTTTGCAGTCTAAAGCGTGGTAAGAGTGTTAAGGAATCACGTTTTTATCCGCCTTCCACTACAACTCCAGTTTTTTTTGTGTCTGGTAAAATTATTATGTTGCTGATTGGAACTCTCATTGGCCGTGTTTGTCATTCAGACGATGCTTATCTGTCAGCCGGAATTGTCGTTGTCCGAAATTGTCGCTGTCTGGAAATGTTCGGACATCAACCAAACTATAACATAAAAAATGTACACCATAGTTAGTACAGCAAACTACTACTGAGACGAAGGCATAATTATGCACAAGTCAGGATAACGACGACGTTACAGATACAAGATGAGATGGTAAAACAATGAGGACAACGAAGAAGATCACAGAATATTCCCTCAGAAGAGTTTTTTGCGATTTTTTGGTAACTGATATATTCTTCCATCATCAAGCAAACTATATACAACGTGTTAAAAACAATAAATGACAGAGTAAATGTAATTTACTGTTTTATTTTATCACGATTGTATTTTTTGGTAGCTGCAATATCATACAAGAAAAATATTTAGTTTGAAGTTATAACATCAGAAGTCCAGTTGGAATTACTGTATTTTTGTATTGTTTGGTTGATTAGAAACACATGCCATCAAGTGGGGATATTTCGATTGTACTGGTAACTTTTACCAACTCAAAATATTTAATTTGGTGTCACTTGGTGAGAAATTACAATTCTCATCTGGACGGGTCTACCTTAAAAGTTTATATATTTAACCAGAAATATTTATTTATTCACTAAATGGATCCAAAACAAATATTTCGAGTCAGTCAAAGCTAACCTTACTGTCAAAGTATACCCCAGTTGATAGTTCTTGAAATGTATTACTGTCACGGCCTAGAAAATACTTTTCTTTACTATAAGCTCAAGAATCCATAACACCTGACCAATTTTGATGACGAAATTAATCATGTATTACTTTTAAATTATGAATTTATTCTCGTCTTTAAAGTCATCAAGTACAGCGTGTGAAAAAATGGGTGATTTATTTCAAAGCCATTTGTATTACATTAACACGTTATAGTACATTTTTCAAGAAATTTAAATGAAAATATTGTTATCTACTGTATAAAAAATGAATATTTGTTTGTTCGTCTTCTATTCGTTCCATACCATTCATCCGTATATCACGCCCCCACGAAGGTTTGTACAAAAAAAATTAAACTTTGAAAAAAAGGAAAGGCAATACGGGGTACAGAAGCAGACGGACACCCAAAAAATATAGTGAAAAAATACAAGAGGCATTGCGAATTATGCCGGGCACATCTAATGATTAATGGAAAAAAAATTCAACACGTGGGGTGGCGGCCCACCTTAGTCAAATTTTGTAGTATTTTTCAAATAAAACACTTAAGAAATATTAGTAATATAATTTTAGCATACGGAAATTAATAAAATCGTAGTTAGTTAACTACTATCAATGGTCAAACGCGTAGCGGAATCGACTCCTTTCCCAGCCCGTTCATCAGATCTTGGTTTACTGTGGTCTACCGTAGTCACTCCAGAAAAGCGCAGTTGAATCCTAGCCATAAGTGAAGATGTTTTGGTCAACATCGGACATCGACATTTTCAGCGCTAGGGAGAGGAGATATGAAGTGTGTATGATAGATTCCTGGAATGAAGGGGTGGGCGAAAGAGGAGAGCCCCGCGAAAACCCACCGACTAACTGCATCGTACGGCACGTTGCCAGCAGTTACTATTATTCTTATTTCAAAGAGCGTAACTTTACATAAGTTTCGTGGCGATAGGTTGTACCATGGCCTTCTTTAGCAGAAGATAGGAACTATAGCGTGGCAACGCTGCATCGGGGGAAACAGCAGGTTCCCGATGCAGCGTTGCCACATTCAAGATTTCGACTATCTACTGAAGACGGTCATGGTTGTACATAAGTTGACAAGTCCACGTTTAACCAGGCTATACACATCAACTAACGACCTACGCCCCAAAGCTAATTTCGCAAAAAGTAGGTTTCATTGGTTCGGATCTATTCCAGAACTGGCCCTCTTACAATTGTGAATATTATAGTCAGGTGTATATCACAATTTAAAATTATTACCAAAACTTACAAACATTTTTTCAAACCTGATAGTCGTTGCAAGTAGTGCCTAACAACAAATCGTTATCTAAGAACTGTTTGTAGAGAAAAACAGTCTGATTGGCATTTTGTGTCAGTAGGCGTTTTCGTGGGTAATAAATTAAATACACAGGGGTCTTTACTGTTTTTTTTTTTTAAGTAATGTCCTCCCTCAGGAGCTATTGATTGCATTGTAAACACCATTTCTACGAAGATGATTTTGAAATATATCTCACGATGCATATCGGTAACAGAGCATCATCAATTGATACAAATAACTCTAATCTGTAAAATATTCTACAGTGGTCAATAAAACACGGACTACAATTTAACTATAAGAAAATCCGATTAATTTTTTCATAGCATCTAACAAAAATTCCAAATCATGAAATTTTACAAGAGCTCAAAAATTCAAACTCTATGATTTATCAAAACCTTCATCTAAATTTAAAAAAAAAATCTTAGGTATTTGTTATAAATCAAACTTAAACGTGGCGGGAACACGTATTCTACCAATGTAAACAAACAAATCGAATTAAGTATTTGTAAGGATATCATATCTAACCTTCGAAATGAATGAAAACCTGAAGAGGGCGTGGTACATAATTCAACGCTAAAAGCATTAATCCGTAAATGTAGGTTTCTTGAAGCCAGTTTGCGAAAATTTAACAGTAACAATCCTAGAGAATAGATTTAGCCAACGTTTTAAACAAAAATGTTTTCAGTGTTACGAACTTCTGATGCACTATCTCTGACGCCGGAACCTCGTACATTTAACTCCGGCGCAAGAGAACACGCGTAACCAATTAGTAATTCTGGATAAATATTTACTCATAAAGTTGGCAAATACCATTATCTAGGATTGTCATTGAGTATTTTATCTATATTGGCTTCGAAAACAGCGTATAAATCAATTGATGTTTTCAGCGTTTATTTATCTACAACGCAGTCCTAAGAGAATAATTAATTAGATCTCGTTTTGACTACGATGACACATTTTACAATGACTTGTATTAAGATCTAGCTTTCTCAGCGACTTCAACGATTTCAAAATAAGTGTGTACGTCTTGTCTTATAAAGAGTTTTCAAAATAAGGATAAAGCTATTTAATAACGACAAAAATTGTCACGGATCGATACGAAAAACCGACGCGGGTTCTTAACAAGATTAGTTGTATGAAAACAGCTTTAACAGAACGGTGTCCTTAATACGTTTTGTCTCTTTTTTAATCTCTTAATACTCTTAACATTAATAAACAAAAACGTCTACAGCTCACACAATTCTAATTTTTTTTGCTTCCTCGTTCACAGTTAGAACCACTAAACTCTGGAGTTCGTTACCACAGGATGCGAGTGATACTAATTTAATTACTAAATTAAAAAAAAAACTGTGTTAAGAGTTTGTACACATTATAAATGTATGGCATGGACATTGTTTGCGAGTTTTTGTGGAAACAGTTATAATTACATGAAAACAGTACGCTACATTCTGATTATTTTTGAAATTGTTTTGTTTGTAATGTTAAATATGTGTCTACCTCTTGGTGTACGCAACTGTCATGGGTAAATATATTATTGTTTATTTAATTGATAACCTATTATGTTTGGTGAGTGTTTGTCAGATAGAGAGAGAGAGAGAGAGAGAGAGAGTGTGTGTGTGTGTGGGCGTGAATCTGTGTGCAAGTATGGCCGCGCGGGAGTGTATTGGTTTTGTGTCAGAATATTTTTTCGTGTGTGTAAACTTAGTTATATTGTAATTACGTAATGTCTCATTCAAATGATTTATTTTCTAGAGTAGTTGTTAATGTCAGAATACACACTACTTCGTTTAGATATATGCCACGTAAAATTATTTGTATACTTTTTTCTCTCGCTTTCACTGATAAATTGTTATCATTTGCATTTGTTTTGCTATTTACCAAACGGTTTTTAAAATACCTGGGGCTTAATGGTGTGCTAACATAGTCTCGGGTAGGCTTACATTAATGATTTATTGGTTATTGTCCGTGTTTATATTTAAGGATAAGAGAATGCACATTACACGTATAGTAAGATAAAATTGTTACTTAAATATCATGATTTGAGTAATTTTAATGTAATTTTTCAATCGTGTGATTAAGTGTAAGAAAAGGCGACCACACCTTAAATGAAGATGAAGACATTTTGGTGTAATTACTATAACTAATATCATGTCGCAACCGTCATTAACTCCAACAATCTATGTTACTGTTGCAGCTACCAGTATTGTTTTTTAACAGTGCAATATTACTTCCGTAATCTGAACAAAATCATACAATACACAAAACTGTTGTAACCACCATGCTTGTTAACCCTACAACACAACACTAGCATTGTACTCTTTACAAAACTGCATCGTTCCTGTGACAGTCCACGCATTTTTGCAATTACCGTACTTGTTTGTTAACTCTACAAGACTATATCTAGTTATAACAAAATCTGACACTGCTGTAGGTACCAAACATTTCTGTAAAATTAAATAAATACATAAATAAATAAAGTACTGTTTCAGTTACTAAACGGCACATATGTAGGAACAGCGCTCTTAGATTGTATTCACAACCATCATTGAAATCAGCAGACGCTCAATTTAACCGAACATTCTGTAACGACATTTCAGGGTAGTGACAAGAAAACTGTAGTAAGCTACCAGTAACAGAATGTGTTGTAGAACTTTGTCACCCAAACTGTCAGCGGAAGTGTCTAAACAGTGTCAAATGTTATTTTGTTGGGAAACAATTGTTTCTGTAGCAGTAACAGGAGAACTATAAATTATATACTAAGACGGTCGTGGATACAATCTTAGAGTGCTGTTCCTACATCTGTGCAGTTTAGTAACTGAGATGGTACTTTCATTAATTTATTTTTAATTTTACAGAAAAATTTGGTACCTACAGCAGTGTCAGATTTTGTTATAATTAGATGTAGCCTTGTTGAGTTAACAAACAAGTATGGTTATTGTAACAATGCGTGGACTGTCACATGAAATTCACAAAGAAGGCGTCACATTATTTTTATTACACTATACTGAATTTATTTCGATTGTCCATTTACCCGAGGCAGCAACAACTATTTCAACTCCTACTCTCCCATTCTTCAATTTATCTGCCAACTTTAAACCACAAAAGAGTTTTACCATCTAAAATTACGCCTTAGTTTGTTAAAAAAATTTTTGTTTTACTGCGAAATATTACGCAGCTCTGAAGAGAACCAAATATTTCTTATTTTCGACTCCTGTTTAATAGATCAAATAAAGTTAACCTACTTTACATGTTGGTCTGAAATATAAGAAAATTGCATTTATATAAAACTTTGACTTTATAATACACATTCTCCGGTGCCTCTTTTAAGATGGCCGCTTTTAGACGTATTTCATGTGCTTGAGGCCTAGAAGTGCGCCAGCGGTAGGGACGAAATTACCCTATCAGTAGCCTCTAGGCGCGTCACAGCTTGTCTGGTGTACAGCCTCCTCGCCGTCAACTGCCTCTATGAGGCATTCAGTGGCGACCCTATCATTTTACAATACAATATTAAAACCAAAAGTGGTTTGCACACACCTATACTTTTTAAAAAATTCTAGGACAAGATTTTCATGCCTAAAAAAGACAAAAATAAACATCCGTTTTCCTTATTTTCGGCAGTGCGATAATAAGGTTTATAAGATTACTGGGAGACCTGCAAAGTGCTCACACACGTTCTTTGGACGCTATTTGTAAGCATACACCATTCACGTACGCTAAGCAGTTTCCGAATAAACTTGCTTAAGCCGAAGCTCTGCATAACACTCGGCGGCTCAGGCAGGCGACAATCTTAGACTTGCTCTCACCTAGCCCACTAACGGTATTATAGAGAGTTACGCATTTCCGTTTAACGCTAAACTACTTCACACATTCCCAGCGTTTAAATTTTACAAGAAAACACTCTTCGAACTATGCTTCTCTATTTAAAAATACATGACCCTTATTAGAGGAATATTTTTGGTGTCCGTCAAAATAGCGAAGTACGACTTCTTCAGTCAGCTATATTTAGAAAAATACAAACCTGGTTCGTAAAACAGAAACAGAGAAGCATTATTTAGCCTTTATGCAATATTTTTCATAAATATAAATGTTGAGTCAATTTTAAGTCCTGTAGTTCAAAGACTACAACATTACCGTCAATTTAATGCTCTGCGCATAAAGGCGGTTCTATTAATAATGCACGCGCCTGTTTTGAACTTATGACTTACATTTGCTATTGCTTACAGTGGATACAATAGCGTAACCTTCAAGAATATTCTTAGTGGCAGTAAAGTTCTCCTCGTTTACAGACCCCGAGAACATCGAGTGTTACGTTATGCAAGTCAGTCGTACCTGAATTACAGGAAAGTGTTCGGTAAGGTTTTTTTTTTTGTTTTCAACACTTAGGACTTACCGATTCGTTATGTTTATAAAGCCCACTCATTCGAAACATAGTGCTACTTTCTGCGATCTTATATCTGGAGTTCTGTGACTTTCCTGATACGTCAAGACGCATGTTGAATGTTTGAAGTCTTGAACGTTTATAAGGAAGGTGTACGTTGGGACTCAGTAGTAACAAAATGTGAAATTCTGCTTCAGTGGTTATATTGGATGACTTTAGTTTTTGAATTTTTTTATATATTCTGGCAAACAAAATCTGAAATTAGCTGTTGTGACGCAAACTATATTTACTGTCCGCTACAGTACTGGCATATCAGTTGAAATTTAACGTGTATTCAGGCCGCTATCACTTTAACAAGCTAAGAATGACTGTGGCGTAAACACACTTTATAAGATTATCTGATGTTATATTCACTTCCCGCAAACCTAGAGGGGATAGAGCACTACACAACTTTCATGGTACTAAACTTGATTTTGCTAAGCACAGCTAATAAAAAGGTGTGAACAAATTTATCTGTGTGAGTGTTGTTTTACTTAAGTTTGTAAAACGTAGTTTTATTGCAGTTTTGTTGCTTGAGTAGTTAAAAATTTTAAATGAAGATGCCACAGAACAGTTTAATAAAAGATTATTTCCATTGACTAGGATATTTAATGACTTTACTAATATACAATTTGAAGTGATATTATGTGATGAAACATACCCAAAACAATATTTTACTCACTAACATACATAGTTAGTCCACAATCACCAGCGCTGGCGAAAAGGGAGAATTTTCTTGGTTCTGGCAAAATTTTATAAATTATTGAAAAGGTGTAACTAACTCACAGCAGTTATCTCAGGGTTGGTTAATAAACATTTGCCAGAATAAAACTGACACATCAGCACTGATGTGAAACTGTACAATAATAATAAATATCCAATTGAGTTAGTCACACATTATTAAATGCTCTCTGGCTATGGTGACTTCTGACGTAAATTCTGTGGCCTTTAGTTTTTGGCGTACGTTCTTTAGAGTTTTCTCGAATAATACCAGGACCCTTCGTTAAGGGCATATCCCACGTCGGAAGTTCTAGCTGGGGGTTATCAGTTTTAAAAAATTAAGTAAATTCAGGTCTATTCCAAAACCATTTTTAGTATTCTTGTCCTAGTTTGAAGCTATTAAAAAAATACGTCCATTTCTTACCGCCTGCCGCAACTAAACATGTATTTTAGACTGTTTATAGCAACGAGGCATTTTACCTAGAGTTCACACTTTACTCGTTGACATCAGCGCTGCATTTTAGAATTTATTGCTAGTTTTAACTCATGTTACGTTAAACCATTTAGAATTTAGAATTTACCTATTTTTTACATTTAAATTTAAAGTAACTATCAAATACCTCCAGTAAAATTAAGTAACGCTAGTACAGTTGAGTATTATTACAATATTAGCATATACAAAGTTATCTGTCAAAGGTACAAATTATCATAATAGTTTTACATTTCACACTGACGTGCCTGTAATATAGTGGAAAATAAATAGAGTAGATGTTATAACAGAAAATTTCAAAATTTTTCTTTCAGAACTACAAAAAATTGAAAAATAACACAATTCTATGTGGTGACTGATGCCCATCCTCTAGAACTGGGGACACGGAAGTGGCTCGAGGGTGATCCACATATGCGTTAGAAAAATACAAGCTAGAACTGTAATTTAATAGAATAAACAACTGCAGCCACATAACTTAGAAAAGCCGCGTGTTACAACTAACACTCGATAACAACACACAACTTCGAGCACACATTTGTTAGAAATACATTGACAGAAAGGTTGTATGTGAGAAACACAAATGTTAGAACAGACATACTATAACATCACATACATTAGAACTAATGTATGGTAGAAACACGCAACTTAGAACCCCATACTGCAGAACCACATACGTTAGAAACATTATGCACCATAACTTCACATTTTAGAGCTAATAAACAACAGAATAAAGACGTTACAACAATCGTACGTCAGAAGCACATAACTTAGAACCACATAGTCAGAACAACTTACGTTAGAAACACCGAGGAACATATATTCACATATCAGATTGATCAAACAACAGAACGATAGTTGTTTGAATAAACGTATGCCCAAAACACACAACTTAGAATCACATACTGCAGAACCACGTACGTTAGAAACGTCGTACATAAAAAAATTCGCATATTACAACTAGTAAACAACAGAATCAAACATATTAGAACAATCGAACGACAGAAACACACCACATAGAACCACATACTATGCAGAAGCGTTCGTTAGAAACGTCGTATGACATAAATTCACACGTTAGAACCAATAAACAGCCGAACCAGAGAGGTTAGAAGAATCGTACGACAAAAAATATGCTTCTTAGAACCACATATTTTATTACCATGTACGTCAGAATTGTCGTTAAATAGATATTTACGTTTTATAACTATTAAACTATAGAATCACATACGTTAGAACAAACGCACGACAGAACCACACATTATAGGACCACTTATTACTGAATTAAAGAGGTAGAACAATCACACGACAGAAAACACACCTTAGAACCACTTACAGCAGAACCACGTACATTAGAAATATCGTAGAACAGAAATTAACATGTTAGTACTAATATACTGTCGTAAAATAGAAACACATGCTTTAGAACAGTAATTTACTTGAAACACATATCTTAGAACTGTTGTACTTTAGAAAAACTAAACAAAGAACTGGTGTTGCTTCGAACATTCTCTTACACTGTGTATTATGTGGTATGTGATTTAATCATATGTGTTTTTTACATAAGAAAACTTCCCGCTCGAGGAATCCCGCTGGAATATTAAACAATAATGCACTAGAATCCTCTTAACACAGTAATAATATACATTATGATGCTATGCTTTATGTGGAATCATAAAACTTTTCATCGGGGATTCAATAGGATAGTAGCGTCAACATTACATGTAGCTGTTATTTCATGTCACCTGCTCTAAACGAATTTCGACTGCAAATCCCTTTGATGATTAGTTTGAAGTGAAATTAATTTGTTGGTATTATTTTACTGACTGAAATACTTCTTTATTTAAAGCGCTTATTTCTGTGAAAGTTCAATAAAAAATGGTCATTCATTTATCGTAATAACAAATTCGAAATGAAAAATATATTCCATCGGCTAGAATCAAACGAATATCTCCATACACCCTATTGGGATGAAATTTACTAACAAGTCATGTGCGTAGAATTTTTTTCAGGAAACATAGTTATTTTTATTTAAATGTCTATAAACCGCATAATCACGCCAGCTACACGCAACTGAAGCAACAAATATGCAGTTGAAAAATAATTCATTTGCTAAACATCACATTGTTTATCGCGTAAAATAAATAAAAAAACGAAAAGTTAAAAAAAAAGTGTTTGACAGCGTTTTCGTTGCATTTTGGATTTATATATATATATATATATATATATATATATATATATATATATATATATATATATATATATATATATAACTTATATATATATATATATATATGACTACTCTGTTTTTCGAAACCCACGTACATCGTAGAAGCAAATTCGCTTATAAAAAACTGAGAGTGGTGGCGCAATGATAACACGTTGGACTCACTTTCGGGATGTCGCGGGTTCGATCAAGCTCTGGCCATCATGATTTCAGATTTTTCCATGGTTTCTCGGAATCGCTCCTGGAAAATGTTGGGATGGTTCTTCAGCAAAGGGCGTGGCCGACTCCTCTCACAGCTCCTGTACATCTGTATTAGTTGTGATTTTAACGTCTCCAATGACCTCGCTATTGACGAGACGCAAAGCCCAGCACCTTACATAATTTTAATTACTCTTCAAGAATACGCGGTTCCTGAAGATATGTTCTTCGTGTGCGAAAATTATTATTTTTTTTTTTTCGTATAAGTGTCGTAGATAAAGGCATGCTATAAACTATTCACTGTAAAGTTGTCACTTCACGAGGTCATCACAAAATGCGTCATTATGCGCAACGGATGCTTCGTCTAAACCTGTTGATTTAAGAAGCTATGGAATCCGGTCTTTAGTCCTTAGCGCAAACATTAGACCCATTCAAAATGTTGTTACTTCTGGGTTGCAATATCGGTGTCAGATGTTAATGCTGTGGGCAGCCAAATTGCATAACTAATAAATCCACAAGTTTAGGTGAAGCAGCAGGTAAATAAAACATAAATAATAAACATATAGTTTCATTATGTATGTATAAGGGTCAATTTTTATGTGCGTAAACATGTACTTGTGTGTAACCGATGCTTCTGATACTGTTTTTTTAAGTGCTGCAAAACGTATATAGTAGTTTATTAGCGAAACTACAATGTTTGTGCTAAAAAAGTGACATTAGGACACAGCCAGTCTTAAAGGATGAACTTGGACATTCCATACAAAAAAGTCTGTCATTTGACCGTGCATAGCCAATTAAGGTCACATGCTGAGTTTACAGTTCGCGACTATGCTATGTACACAGAAAACTGTTATAGTTTACCTGATCTTATTTTCATTAGATAGCCGGTTATTTTATGAATTTCAAAATTGTGATCCTCTATTCAGAGGTAAAATGTTGCTTAGAAGTTAACAAAGTTCACGTGAATGCGGAATGCCATAACCTGTATTTTTTTACTAGAAGGTAAAAAGAAGCAATTTTAAAACAGTTAAAAAGTTACGTGACATAAATTTTGAAAATGAAAAACAGCTTCTGTGGAGGAAATGTTTCTTGTTCCGAATTTTTTGCATCCATAGTTAATCTTACAAAAAAAAAAAAAAAAAAAAGAATTTATAATGGTCTATACACGATGCAAGTTTTACACAGAAAACTTTTTTTTTGTACATTAAGTTTTCAGCAAACATAAATATTTGCTTAAGTAATTTTGCTGTTACTTCTAGGGACTTTTGAATAATAATTCCTCTCTATATGATGTCTCTTTAATGGTTACGCCCGAAGCCAAAAAGTAAAACATCTACTAATTTGTAGATACTCACTGTGTTTGTCTTGTTTCTGAAGTTGAAGAAACACATAACTGGAAGCTAACTTCAACTTTTCCGAGTCTTTGTTTCTTTGAAAATCTTTTAGAGTACGACGTTACATACATTGGAATTCTAAAGTTTTGTTTCTTTGACCTGCTGCTTTTTGTGGTTTTCCTTTATATGTGTAGTTTAGTTCAGGAAAGTACGATATTTTTTTATAATCTGTCGTTGTTACATGTTCTTAAATTCACCGCAATGTAACCTAAAGCTGCAATTTGTTTTACTTTTTACATTCATATTTAAAAGTAACTTCAAGTTATTTTACGTACTCATCGTTTCAGTTGTCGCCCATGAGTATGTAAAGGTTTATAAGAGATGGCACTGCCAGGTTAAGCATCCATCCTTATTTACGACCCGATCTCGTGGTCGTAAACGACTGTGGGTTACCAACTACGCAACAGAAAACTTGCATATCTCTCGAGATAAATTTTGCGTTAGTATTCACACTGACGCAGGAAGCACCACCATTTATTCGTGATAGACTTTCTAAAAATCTAATTTGCCTAAAATCTTGTTTTATGAGTGTTTTGTAATAAAGTACTTATCTTTTTTTATTCAAAGCTGCGTAGTTTTTGATTTTATTAATGTAATTTTTAGATTATATGCACTCATAACCTGTAACTTTTAGGTTATAAACGAGTAATTCTGACATTTTGATTTAAGTCCTGTTCATAAATAGTACGTAATATTAAATATGATCAAAATCAGTTACTATTATTAAAACGACTGGCAGCATGTGTGACACAACACTCTACCATTCTATTGGTTTAACATCAGACGTAAAAATGTTTTAATTCAGAATGAAACATAGGCCACGAAATCACATATAACTGATACAATAAAACCCTATACTTAACAAAAAAATGCACCTGGAACATTAAACTAAAATGTCTAATTAAAACAAACCGTTTGGTACAATAAAAGTCGACGAATCGTAACCATACGACGAGCGTGCATACGAGTGATAGTAACGTAAAATGGCTGCGTACCCTTACACAATCCTCGTGTGTACCACTACAAAAAATTGTGTAGACTAACAATATACATCAACATTCTTCAAACAGTTTTTGCAACAAAACAATAGGTTTAATCCGTGTAGATTCCAGCATTAACACTGTAACATATGGTAATTAACTTCAAATATTATTTCAGTTAATATATTACAATATCTTGTAGTGACGTTTGTATATTGGTACACAAGCAATATTTTTCAGAAAATAAGAGGTGCGTAGGCCCTTTCCAGTGTCATTATTAAATTAGTAGATACAGCTTTATAAGAATTCTGTGAAGTAAAACAAGTATTTACGCATTGCAGTAAAATAAGCTCAAAGTACTGAAAATAATTTTTGCCAAAATTAAAGTTCTGAGGTCACAATAAGCACTTACATATTTGTTTATAGCAACTTTACATTTCTAAAGAACGGCATAAAAATGATTACTTACTACATGGATATTGTGTTTGTTTCTCTTACTAGTTGTACAAATTTTGACATAACGTTGGCAGCCTCGTATCTTAATAAATGAAAGGAACATACTCCTGCAATAGTTCACAACCATGCATAAAGTTCAATTACTCATTAGTCTATATAAGTTCTAAAACTAAGTATGGAGTTATCCATCTCTTTGAATGATATACTATCTATATTCTCTAAACTAGAATACATAACCATTATCTATGGTATGTGATTTATTTTGCGAGAAATCACTTGAAGAATTTTACTAACTTATAATATTCAAATGATTCCATTCTAATCTTGTTAACATTAAAACTAATTTGACAGTGGCTAAGACAATACGCCTGGATTGGCTAGTTTAGTACGTACGTTTTGTGGAATGACAATATGCCCTTTAACTGTCTTACTTTGCATTATTGTTTGTTTTTAAACTACTCGGTCTTTCCCCCACCCCACCACTTTTTCCTCGTCTTCCGGTTCAGTGATTTCTTGTATCACTGAACTAACAACTTGAAAAATTTAAACGGTTTTGAAACTTTTGATAAATAAAAATTTAAACTATTTAAAAACAAGCTTAGGAAGTAGTGGCCGTAATGTTTAAAATATTGTATTTGTAAAAGAATTTTCTTGACATTAAAAACATTGGAAATAAACCTTAACAACGTATAAATTAACTTTGGCTTCATATGTTATTAAACATTTTCATTACTAAAGCCTAACAAGAGTGTTTAAAATCCGGCGTAGTATTATACGCATATATTGTGTAGCTAGATGCAGAGAGTTGTACAGATATAGTGAATGATAAGACATTGTTGATTAAGTAAGTGTTTGTAAGAAGGCAATTCTTCTTTCATTAGCCGTGCAAGTACCATCAACAGTGGTTATATTAAGATAGAAGGCTGCCTTTGTGCTTCTCAACATGTTGTATTTTTGTATTTCAATAAGAACAAAGTTACTCTAATTGAATATTATAAACTATATACTAAAACCGTTCATTTAAAAATTATTTTTTTAAAACTAAACTACTGACAAATAAACATTATAGTGGCACACAGTACCCCCGCTTAACGGTACTTCACTAGCAGAAGCATTACTGAAGATTTATAAAACCGCACAGAATTTATTTTATCAAATGCACATTTGTTTGTACAGTACCAAATAAACATGTATTTCAGCTACTAAAATATTTAGTTACCTAAAAAACAATACTACGGAAGGAATTAAAAGTTATTATGTTGATCAAAAAGTAATTTAGCTTAGTCACAAGGTACCTACGCCTGAAAGTAACACAAATCTAATGGTATGTTTTAAAATGTAGAAACAATAATTTTGTTGGTCCATTTATGTTTGTGCACACGTGACTCTAAATATTTTACAATTATTTTACCAGCACAAATTATTATTTGCAAGTGCTTTTAATGGTATTCAATACTGTAAAACAAACGAAATAAAACACGTTTTAGAGGTATCGTACGAATTTACAGATTTGATGTGTGAACTCACACAGTAACAATTTTGTACAAAAACTAATTATTTTGTTGATGCATTTTCAGGAATTTCTAAAATAATCTGTCCTTTTAAATTGCTGAAGTTACGGCGAATAAAAGTGTTACAAACCGTAAACACGATAAAATATTAAAACGAAAGGGAAAATAGATCGCGAGTGAAAAATGTTCACTTTAAAGCTGTAAATACTTGTATCGGACTTGTAACGAAATCTCTGACGGGCCGAAACCTGTCCTCACGTATCGGGCTGCAACTGTTGAGTTACGACTGAAGTTTTACGTGTCTGGCGGGCCTGCCTAGCTAGCTTATTCCCAGGCGTCGTAAACAGCACAGGTTATGATGCATCGTTTTTATAACCACAACATACATTACGGCAGAAGAAAAAAAATTCCGCAAGCGAAAACGACTTTTAGTTTTTGACACTAACGATGACTTACGACGGGACGAGCGCCGAAATTATTATTTTTGCATCCGTGTTGTTTCCTGTTTTCACCATGTACCCCTGCCATTATTTTCTGTAGGGACATTCATAGGAGAAATGTAGGAATCACACAGAATTTTCAGTTTTCGATTGAAAAGTTTGGTGCTTGTAATTTCAAACTGTTCAAAGGAGCTACAAAACAAACAGAAAATAACTTTTAAGGGCTTGTTCCCGAGTTTTTTTCAGACTGGTGCCAATAACTCAAATATTTTTTAACCAAAAGTTTTGAAAAAATTTGAGTCAATGTGCAATCACACGATGCACAATACTGTGGACGCGTTTTTTAAAATAATGTACCATTCGCAAGTAAAAAAATAATTTCCTTCATTTTTGCTTATTTTCACGACGAAAAACGTGGTACTTTGGGTAATGAAATCTAAAAAACCGTTCAGTATTATTCTACAAAAATTCAGCTACAAATTATAACATATAAGTGTCAAAACTCTGCAGCGAAATTTTGATATGAGTATTAGGTAGCAATAAAAAAAAATATTTTCGAAATCACTGCAAAACTCCGTAACAAGGCCTTAACAGCCCTGAACATTATTGTACTGGAAAAATACTGTTGAGATTTGTACATTCTTCTGTTCTGTTAATATTAATTTCGCCTGAAAAATTAATAATTTTCGTGTTATTGAAAAAAAATAATTAATCAATTTTCTTTAGCGTTTAAAAAGTGGAGTTTGTGTGAGTAATTTTGCAGTTAATTAAACGTAAATTAACCTATTCTGCGACAGTAAAGTAAGATTTTCATCAAATGTAACAGCAAATTTGAATGTAAGAAATTCTCTTAAAGTAATTGAATACTCATTCATAGTTAAATCTAGAAATTTTGTATTGCTAGTGGTGAAATATTTAATGGCTATTTTCGACATGATTTTTCTATTTCTTTGTAAATATCAGACCTTACAACTACTATCGGATTAGTATTACACCATGATCTAAAGCCGAAGTGCTTTGCTTATGCACTTTCTACCCTTGCCAAAAGATCATCACTATTCTCAAATTAATTTTTTCGTTCGATGTTACAATGCATGAGTATACTTATTGGTCTCAGATCTTGAAATATGTTATGTTTAGCATCTTTGTGCTAGACACAAATTTTATTGATCGTTCATTCGTTGCGGGAAACTGTATCATTCAACAAAAAATTAACTACGTGAGTCAGTGCAGGGATACAATATAAAATTCATAATTATGTCATTCGCATATTTATGCAGGCTGAATCCATGTCATATGTTTCATGTAATTAAGTTAAATTTTTCTCTTCTGCATTCTATTTCACCTTAACTTCTGAATGGTTCTCAGAAACATAAATACGGTATTAGAAATTTATTTGTGAGTTTGTTCGAGGTGATAAATAAGTCACTTAGTTCACCATGTTTTGCAGCCCTATGTGTGTATATACGTTATCATTTAACGGTATGTTAAAGTTTTTCATATCCTTAATAGAAGTTACGGTTATGTGTTTCTTTGTCTTGTAAAATAAGTACTATAGTTTTACCATGGTCTATAAAATTATCTCGTAATGTTACGCAAACTATAGTCACTTATGTTCGTTTTCTAAATACTTAAAATAGTTTTTGATTTGAAATCCCTAGTCAATAGTCATGCAATGTGCGATTAGGATTTAGTAACTAATTATTTCTTTCCTTCATGCACACCGAACATTTTTGTTACATCTAGAATACTTTCATCCGAATGTTCGTCTACTGATTCTGGAAGGCTAATTACTCTTAGTTTTATCGTTAATCGGTACTGCTTTATATCGTGACCTTTTTTGGGACATTTATTTATCTATTTCAACTTTCCAAACTTTTATATTTTTATGCTCCACTTATAATAGCTAATATTGAAGCCTAACGTCCTAGGCAGAATATGCACCAACTTATTCGTAGTAATCTTCATTACTGTTAATTAAATAATATCTTGAGACTCCAAAATCTTTTCAGCCACTTCCTTTGGGTTTTGATCATCTCTCACGGGAACTGTGGGAAGAGTCGCATGTTGCTGCTCCAGCCTTCTGCTTGTGTAAAGCGGAGTTCGCGTTTGCCAAAATGGGTTTAATAGTCATTCATAACGATACCATAAAAACAGGAAGTATAATTAATACACAGGACCGACTATTGCTGTCTAGTCAACTTGTGCATCTTCCTACACTGGAACAATGTACTAGAGTTTGAGTTAACATGTACCTATCTCTATGGTCTAGCCTCTACACTTCCGTCATTTTTACAAGAAGTAGACACACGACTATTCTGTGCAGTCCTAGAACGATTTTTGCAATTGGTGTTTGTAACAGCCTGAACCATTAGGTTCGACATAGGCCATTGCGAACGAATGTCGTTGAAACTCCACAATAACTCAAAAGTGCTAAGCGAGAAAAAATACTCAAAACAACAGAACTGCTATAAAAACATCATACATACATTTAAATTCGAAATACCGCAGTAATAGGCTACAGTAAAGATAATGGAAAAATGAAACTGCCAAAAAGTTAAAACAGACAATAAAATACAAGGTGGGTGAAAATTATGTTAATCCTGGACGAAAAGTAGTAAAAAACGAACATTTCTATGACAGCTGTCCTACATGTAGATTATGATTGCACTGATTTGTTGTCCAGGCACTATGCGTTTGTTAACTTAACACTAGGGCTCATATGTTTCTTTTGGTCCAATCATACTATGCTTGCAGTTTTGGCGTAGCGTTTTGGAACATTCGTAGATGCATCCATCAGTGATTGAATATTAATATTTTGTCACAGCTGACTTCGTTCAAAAGATGTTTCCGCACTGCTGACAACTAGGTATGTCTGATTGGAAGTACCACGAACGAATGAAACTGTTGAAAGGACGTACAAGGGGAAGAAGTGCGACAGAGGAACGAGCGATTTCTCGCGGCGAGGAACTGTCAAGGTCCCGAGTCACCGCGGAAGCTTTCCAACGAAGCGAAACTCCCCGTTAGTTGATGACGGAGAGTCGTGGCCAGGACGTGATCAAAGGTGGGTGCGTTGTCTGGGTAAGGGGTGGCAGGTCGCACGTCCAATGTAAGTTGTAGAGACTGGCTTGTGTGGGGTGGAGGGTGTTAGTGAACTATCTCTGGCCGCAAGAGCTGAGGGCGGGCGGCAATCAGGCGATAGCCACCGTCGAGAACTCAAGTCAAGTTCCACGCCTCTGCTGGTAAGAACGTCCAGAAAGGGCTGGGATGGTCGTGGTCGTGGAAAGAGAGGATGGGGTGAGCGAGAGATCCAATCAATTTTCCGCGGGGCTCGCCGGACATCACTTAACCCCCCGCCTCCCTCCTCCTCCACCATCGACGACTCACGCCGAGGCAGCATGGAGTAGACCAATTCGTGAGGGGGATGCTATTCCGCTGCCCGCGGAACGTCGATAGAGGTGATATCGCGGTGGTATATCTTCCCCGGCCCGGAGGAGTGGTACTTCAGGAAATGGGCTTGCCCTTAAGTACCCGTCACTTGCTCGCCACGTAAATTCTTATTAACTGCAGCTCTCGCCTAGCAATAATAAATAATAATGTCGAGAAGAGATTGAACCCGAGGGCAGGGTATCACACCTCAAGTGGTAGACTTCCAACATGGGAGTCCATACATCCCCCGTTCCCTGACGGATGGCGTGGAACGAGGCCTTGCAATGGAGCAGCAATGGAATGCAAGTACGAAGGAAACAGGAGTACCTCGTGAAAACCTACCGACCAACGCTACGTTTCCCACAAGCGAGGAATCGGAGGCTAATCACGCCAAGAGTCGAACCTAAATTGTAGTCGGTGGTGTCAGACAACTGAAATAGAAAAATGAAACTCATTAATTAAGAATTTTATTGTAAATATTCTAATCACTAAATATTTTCATCAAAAT
Organism: Medauroidea extradentata; assembly: GCA_003012365.1. Lineage (NCBI taxonomy): Eukaryota > Metazoa > Arthropoda > Insecta > Phasmatodea > Phasmatidae > Medauroidea > Medauroidea extradentata. The sequence goes on along the minus strand of PNEQ01012218.1, from coordinate 15,122 downwards.
ACAATCAACGTAAATTTAACCCTGGGAAAAAATAGTTGTCGAAACTTTGCCGATAAGCGAATTGGAGATATTGACTAGCAACATGAACGAGTATGTTCGACTGTCATATCATTAGTATTGTGTTAACGTGATAATCGTGGGATCCTTAGTAAATCCATTGGAGCAATTATTCTTTATATTCCATTAAATTTCACTGATTTGAAACAACTTTTTCTGTAAACTGAAGACTGAAGTGTTCTAAACTTATAATGAAACGGTATGAAGTAATTTCGTACTAAAACAACCTTTTTACAATTTGAACAGTTTTTGTTCTTCAATTTACAGTTTTCAGTGAAAATTTGGATCTTCTAAAATGTGGTTAAACAACAATTACGACAAAAAATTCAGTCACTGAGTGTGACTAATGAGCCGAAAGAAATGCACGTTTACAAAATATTTAAAACGAAACATTCATTTGCTAAAAATATTAGACACACCAGTATTGTATTTATATCCGGCTGAACGGTCATATTTAATTATGAAGCCTTACTAGAAAATACCAAACAATTTGCTGGTTTACGTATGCTGGTTCCTTGCAAATTTATCTGAGTGCTCGTTATGCTGAAAGTTTTCAATTTAAAACTATTCGTTACAATTGTATTATATATAAATATGTTTGAATAACGTAAAACGCTCTCGTAAAATATTCCATCAAAATTAATAGCATCGGTGCACTTGAGACAAGAAACTATTAGAATTTTGTTTCAGAACATATGTGTAAGCTGTCAGTGCGGATTAATAAAATTTGCGTTACAATTTGTTCTTTAACTTGCAATGTATTTTCTCTGTTTTAGTCACTTATTTGGTCTGCATTATGTAATTAGAGTCTCTATGCTCTGCAACACTTAGTTTTTTATTTTTACTTTTTTGTGTCATGTGCGAAAATGGAAATGTTAGAATTAAATCTTTCAACTAACCAAAATTATCAGCTTACTGAATCTTGAAACATCGCGTTAGTTACAAATATATAAAGTGAATTAATTATGGAATTCATCTCAAAACGTCATTCTAATAATTATTCTATCCGACCCACATAGTAAAATGTTATAAAATGTTATTCATAACGTAACAGTTTATAAAATAAAATTGTAAGTATTCAGTGTAAATATTACGACTTGTGAGTTCTATACATAACGAATACACGACATTACATTAAATTCCGTGTAAGATTTCAATTTACTCATTTGTTGTTAAAAAGGAAAATTTCTTAACCTTCTGTAACTGTAATTGGGCGTACGTAGCAGATCTGTTGTTTGTATATTACTCTTTCCGGCGTAAACTGCAGCCAATCGCACGTCAGAGAAAATTTTCAAATTATAGTGATAATAAACTAATTTTTTAAAATTACAAATTATTTTTTTACACTTCAGAAAACCTTCTGTGTGATTTTGATGAAGCATTCGTCAATTGTTTTAAATCAATTTAATTAAGTGAGTGTGAGTTGTAGATGAATAAACGCTGAAAACTTCAACTGAAATATGCACGTTATCGAAAGACAAAATGGAATGACTACAAAACAACAATCCTAGATAATAATGTTAGCCAACTTTATGATTAAACACTTAATCATAACAACGCATTTCTTTAGCTAATTCTCTTGCGTCTTAAATAAATGTATGAGATTTCTGCGTCAGAGATTTTTCTTCTGAAATACGTTACTCGAGATAAATTTTTACCCGGCATGTTTGCAAAAATTGTTGTCTATGCGTCAGATGAGCGAAGAAATGGGAATGCGTGCATGGAAATTTTGCAGTGTTATTTACTTGGAGCATATTTGATACACTTCCCTGGAATACAGTCTGAAGGGACTTAATCAATAACCTTCCAAACGTAAATTACGTAGACAAAAACAAACCATGATATCAACCACAGGAAGAGTAGAATAGACTGTAGTCCGAATCTGCGCAGACCAACAAAGAGATTATAATAATTCCGGGCGTTCTCCTGTGTACCGTGATATCTATTACCCTGAGAGCACCACACCCAAAGAATTTCCCACTCATCTTCCTGAAACTCAACGAGAAATTTATTCTACTTCTCCCCCCACTTCTGATCACGTTCCAAATGGCGACATTTATTCAATTGCTACCTCGCCGGAAATAGTTGTGCCCAGCCCAGCGCTACAGTGCACAGGTTTCTTCTGATTCCCTTACACAGGTTCTCATGCATATTTATTAAAGTGCTGCAATAAATTTGAGAAAAAAAATGTTTTCTCTTGGACATTTTGTGCCATTCCATTCCCACGATAAAATATCGTGCGATTACTGTTTGTAGTCTTTCCTTTTACATTTAATGCATCAAAACAACACTTTTCCACTGCTAAAAATTTTTACTGGTTTTTTTTTTCGCATTGAGTGATTCCTACCATGGATGTGTTACATGCCAACTCGCGCACGAGCGTAAAAGCATGAATGTTACGTATATGGGAAAACTTCCAATTACTGCGATATATCGCAACTGAGGGGGCGGAGGCAGGAGAACTGACTATTGAAAATATCGGACAATTCAGGACGAGAGGGGGAAGTAGGTTGGTAAAGGGAGAAGCGGATGGTTGTGTAGGTTTATCGGTGTTTAATTATGAGATGAGTTGCGGCGGCTGTGCGCCAGGATTCCTCAGACAAAGTTCTCTAGCAATGTTTCGTGCACGTAGCTGGTTGTGGAACAGCCTCATAGCTTCCAGGAACCGTGAACTTGACAGGAGTTAATAGTTTGGCAGCTCACAGGCATGCACTGTAATAACATGATTACGTTAAAAATATTATTGTAAGGAGGTGAATGATTTTGAGTAAAATAGTGGACATACGTCATTATAGCGCTGTATCATTCCATAAAACAAGGCCAACAAGACGGTTATAGTTTATTCGGGGTTAAGTGAGCACTAGAAATTTAATCTTTGAAAAATATCACTAGCCGTTTTTGCATTTATTTCAACATTAACCATCGAATAGCTGAACATAGTTCCGTGTATTTTCCTGTGTTAATACAACAGTACTGCTATAAAATCAACTGAAATCGACATACTTGTATTTTCTATGAGTAATTAACTTTTTTTATATAAAACTGTATAGGTTCCTAACGATTGCTAAACCTGCCTTACACGCGCAAATATTAAGTGACTTGTCAGAGAGGTTAGACATTTCCTTTCGTTAGCCGTTACGCGCGGTAAGATACTAATCGGCTAAAAGTAGAAATTTAGCAGTGTTTTATTGAGTGCTCACTTTATTCGAATCGCCCATAGCCGTATTATTACTTTACAAAGACTAAAACGCGAATAATAACTAAATTCTGCTAATACCTATGTAGATGTCAAATTTAAGATGGACAACTGGACAGTGTTATGCATAAATAGACTAGCCGAGAATTTTAAATTAGCAGTAATATACGCTGTTATTTTTTTTCGGGTTACAAAAAGTATATTTTAGTAAGATAAATCAAATATTCATAACAACAGGATAAAGGAGTACAATACTTTTCATAGGACCGTTTCAAAGCAGAGATATATTTTATACCAAACCAGCAGTTGGCGCTATAGTCAATTGATGCATAACGCCGTTCAATTAACACTTATGGTAAAAATATTTGATGTCTAATGTAGGCAGAGCTTAGGCCGAAAATACTTGATTAGAAAACTACTCAAATTACGAGAGTGATGTATGTTTAGGAAAAATTTCCAAAGAACGTTACACGTGTGTATGCCTATTTCAGGTACTCTATTAATCTCTAACGCGTATTTTCTCGCTGCCCAAAATTACTAACATTTATGTTTTTGCGGTCCATTAAAATTCATGAAAATCTTAACACAGAATGTTTTAAAATGTCAAATCATGTGCAATACTACTTTATATTTATTGCGACGCCATTAAATCATGGGATCACCACCGAATGTGTCATAGAGGCGAGTTGTTGGCCAGAAGACTACACGTCAGTTCAGGGACTTGCGTCTAGAGGCTAGGAGGAGTCGTACAAGTGTTCTGTTGTCTTTACCGTTTCCAAAATTTCTAGGCCATAACACGCAAAGTAGGTCCACTGACATGACCAGTATTTATATTTATATATTTTACCCGTCTAGCTATACAACATTTTCAGACAAAAACTATGTTTTCCAGTTAACTACTTTTGCGATGCTCTAATTGAAAAAAAAAATTGATGACATTAAGACTGCACCAATAACATTGAAATTTCAGGCATATTGTTACTGCAGCAAATAAAATTTCTTACCATCCTCGTAATTGTGTATTTCTTTCCGCTGAAAGCTGCTGAGATATTATTAATATCGTTGTACGAATGACCATTAAAAATAGATGATAACAAAAAATATATTCTTTATTTTTGAATCTTTAAGATATAAGGCGAGACTTTCAGTGCTGGTACGGTGACATGCGGTACACACGATGCAAAACCTTGCATTGGAAGTAACGGGATTCTCCTGAGAAAACCCGACCAAAAACGGCCGCGTCTGCCACGTTTCCCACATGCGATAATCGGGAATTACCCCACCGGGAATAATACTTGGATCGCCGTAGTTGGAGGCGAATGATATGTTCAGTATACCACCACGGTCCCTAAAACACTTTAAAAATGGTTTTACGCTAGAACGATTTCATATAAACTATCAAAATATCTTTGTACTACCTTATTAAAGTTACGCTGCCCTGTTGCTACTGTTTTAACAATAGTTATTATTCTTAAGTTTAAACGAGAACAAATATCACAAATCTATTTGGTAGTTTTGTTTAAAACGGTTTTGGCAGTAATAGTTATATTTTTTCAGTGCACGTAATTACTGTATACGGTTTTCACGAATAAGTAAGCTAACAAAAATTTAGTTAGTAACATAATTATGTAAAAAAGTAGCATTAACATTCTTAAAAAACTTACCAACGTGGTCAAATCCATTTAAAACAAACCTGCAATGCAGATTTTTGCTATCTGCTCTTGCTTAGTCTTAAAAATATAATTATCGTGAAAACAGAAGGAGCAAGGAAACATAGTCTTAACGGCGCAAGCGCATCACAGTATTCTGGGAGTTGTAAATGAATAAATATTATATATTAAACCGAACAAGACGAGCGCGTGGTATATAATTAAGCGCTAAAGGCGTCAGTTCAGAATTGAAAGTTTCTCGAAGCCAATTTGCAAAAAAAAAAAAAGTAGCGATCCTTTTGCCAACTTTCTGAGCAAAAATTTTTCTCGATTAACGTATATATCTGAAGAACAATCTCTGACGCTGAAATATCGTAGGTTTAACTGCGGCGCAAGAGATCACATTTAACAAATGCTTCATTCTGGATAAATGCTTGCTTATAACGTTGACAGATATGACTATCAAGGATTGGTGTTTTTTAGTTTTTCTATATTGACTTTCAAAAAGTGTAAATCCCAATTGAAGAATTCAGCTCTTATTTATCTACTACGTTCTAGAGCTATCAGATGGTCAGGTGTATGTCACGCATACAAGGAATGGGAGAAGTGCCAAATTTTTTCAGGTGTGCAATAAATGTAATAATAATAATAATTGCAGAGGAGCACGAGCTTACAGTCACCTTATCGGATTCGTGGTGCTTGTGAGTCGGCTTGGAGCCGAGTGAGCGGGAAGTGACGTAGAGAGAGAGAGAGAGAGTGGAAGGGAGGGGGGGTATGAGACAGTGGTGCCAGCCAGAAAAGTCCCAATAAACAATTTCGTATATCGCTGGCCCGCTCCAAGCTCGTACCCAGGTCGCCAGTGCTTCAACACCGTGCCAAATGACAAGCTCGTAAAACTGACTGAACGAGCTGGGAAGTAGTATCCATTAACCCGGGATATCGTAAGCTATAGAGGAAGTTGAACCAGGTCTATGAAGATATTTGCAGTGGGAAAGAAAGACATCTTCACTCTTGCGCGCCATAAAATAGGCCCTGGAAAACAGTATATTAGTAATTTAAGAGTGTATGGTGGATAGATAGACCCTGAAATCCCATTTTAAATCCACACGTTTTTTGAAGTCAATGTAAAAATACTACTAAACAAACATAATTACACTAGCCAACTTCATCAGCTCTGCGAATAATAATTTCAGTATTTATCAAAAATCTTTAATTTATTTCAGTAAAACAATTGTTACAAATTAGTTTAATGCTGTCGTTGTGCGAAATGTGTGATGGAGATATTCAAACTGCTCTCAGTCCACCAGTATGTCTGCAAATATTTTTCGTAAGTGTAAACTCTTTATGACAGTAGATATCCTTATAATATTACGCAAAAAGTGTTACTTTTAGGTAAATTAAAGTTGTGTTATTTATGTAAACCAACTAAGGAAACTACATATGTACGAGATTTCGGGAATTTTTTTTTTGCTCAGAAAGTTGGCAAAAACTATTGTCTAGGATTGCCATTCTTTTTAATGTTTGTGAAATGGCTTCGAGAAACCTAGAATTTTAAACTAATGCTGTTAGCGCTGAAGTATGTAACATGTCGTCTTATGGGAGTTACATACCCAGGAGCTCAGGACCGAGCAAAGGTACATATATACAAGTTAAATTATATTCTGTGGAGTTATGTACCTGTCGAACCTACATAATGTTACATGCAACCACAAACTTATTTTTTCGTATCAACGACACCAACGTAGATATAGGATCTCTTAAGGCGTTCTCACATACGATGAACAAATAAGCACTTTCATAAAAAAAAAGCACACTCGAAAAATATCACCTCATTAAATGTTTTCTTATATTTTCATTCCTGTAGCAACATTCTTCATTTTCTGCAGTGAGAAGAGGTTTCCGTCCGAAAGCAACATCTTAACAGATAACTGAGCATCTCCGAACATAAATGAACACGTAAACCCTTATCATTGCTTGTGCCAGGGTTCTAATATAGCAGTGCCTACCTTAAACAGTTTTACGAGTTACAGACTCAGAAGTGACGGAGCTATATGGGTGACCTTGAAAGGTGCATCAAGTGTCGCATTGCCACGACGAGCCAAACGCTGAACTAGCACGCGAGATTTCCGTCTATCCACATTTACTATGGGATTTCAAGCGGTGCTCATATAATTTTACTGGGGGATACTCTGTGGTAAAGTTCAGAGCGTGAATATGTCTGAATTTAAAATACATCCGGTTAGTACATTTTGAAGTAAGGAAGTCTGAAATAGTTTTAAATATTTATGTTGAAGAGCTTAGAAAAGGTGTTTTTGGTGAGCACGGTGTCTTAAAAATGAAATTCCGTAGTGTGTTTTCGTTTCGTGCTTTAGCAGAGTGTGCATGAGTGACGCAGTTTGAAATAGTTTAAGGAAAAAAAAACGTATTTCTCCGCACATTACAACGTATTTGAAGGGCATGTTAGGCGATGCCTTTAATACAGCTGAGGTATAGTACGCAGGACACACTGCGTTTCGAAATCTTGGCTGAAAGAGAAAATGGTGCTCATGAAGGCTATGTAATCGGAGCTTGGCGTAAGTCCAGCTGACAGCGTGGTCTGGCATAATAAAAGAGGAGTAGAGCTTATTTACACAGGCGGGATAAGAGAGGGGAGAAAAGAGTATCACAGGGCCTTAATTACGTGATCACGGTGCCTATGCGCCTCGCTGTTAAGGGGCTTTCATCACCAGCACATGGACGAGTCGTGCGCTATGCATGGCGCCATTAATGTTTCATGACGTGCTCTGATAACAAGGGTCGTAACATACGCGGCAGGATTTTTGCGGCAAGTAGAAGAGAGGGCAAAAGGAAGAAGGAGAAGAAGAGAGAGGAAAGATAGAGAGATAAAACCGCTGTACCACGCTTCAAGAAGTCCGATATTGTTAGAAGTGATTAGGTCAAGCACCTCACAGGGTGTACGGTAACAAGTTCCTTATTAAGTGTTTCGTACACGAGCTCAGAAAGTTCTTATGCTTTTTTACACGCAACGGATGTATCATCTAATGTTTAACGGAGGTAAACTTACATGTTTAAATCAGCAGTACGAAATTAAAACCACTTAGTTTTTCACGTTATGTGTAGTTCTTTCTAGTAGTTTTCAAGAGTCACGTATAACGGCGATAGTTGATATTCCTCCAGACGAAAAAATAAAATCCATGGTTAACTGTTCTATTCAGTTACTCGGACTGACTTCAGTTTACATATGTCAGAGTTAATTATGTCACGAAAAGTATATTTACATTGCATGTATATAAGCAATTCGTCAGGCGATTTCTGATGTAAAAATAAGTATAAATGTATAGGACCTTTACTATCTGAACTGACTGTTATATTTTTATTTCATGGTATGGCAAAAGAGCATAAGACACTAAAACTCATGGATTGATTTCAACCTTAAAAAAAGCAAACAGCAATAAATAACTCTCTTTACCTCCTTTAGAAACAATGTTACCAGGGGTGGCAACCATCTTGCTTCATGCAAATTTTTACTGTCAAAAATTTTTAATGTGTGAAGCTACAATTCACGGAAATATTTACAGAAAAGTACTGTAATTTTACGGAAGTGGCTTCCGTAATATTTTCTTTACGGAAATTTGTCCGTAATGCCAGTTTACGGATGTTTGACCGTAACTTTCCATAAATTCATATAAATATGTTTCTACAATTTTAAAGCATATTTTGCTGTGTCTCTTAAAAAAGCGGTATTAATAATCACTATGAATCCTGGATGTCAAATACAAAATTTGTCTCTTACAAAGTTGATATCTTAACACTGCATGGAACTCATTCACTCATAAATTGTCACTGTGGTTAAATAGGTATATAGTATAAATTACATCACGTACAAAATAAAGGAACTTCTTTGTTAAACTCCTTTATAACAGTTTTACGAAGAACTTTTATCACCGAAAAGTCATATTTGATACCAAAAATAAAGATAAAATTACAGTAAGAGGAACATATACGTAACATTTTGCACATCGTGGTGCGAAATGTTGTATGGGTGTGCTTCAAATGACATGAGGTTTTTTGATTAAACAGGTACATATATTACCCGATAGTTACTTTTTCACTGTGTATTTATGAATGAAGTTGTGGTGACAGTCGAAATTACAGTTTGCTTACACTAGATTATTAAATCTTATGACTACTTGTTGAAATGAAATCGACATTCAACATTTTTGTTCAAATTCAGTTAAGAAGAGAACTGGAAAAAGAACAACATTTTACATTATATAAAATGAGTATTCTACAGAACAAAATTAATAAAATACTTCAGCTGTATTCTCGGAATATTTTTAAACATACACTGGCAATTAGCTTGTATTTGGTGTGAGTTACAGTAAAAACGGCTGCGTTTAGATGTTCGATTGCCTGCCGTAAATACGCTTCCTCAAATACATGACCACATTTTTTTAGGTTCTCCTCGACAAGCTGGTTTTCACGTACCCATTCCTTAGTGATAGGAAAATCACTTTTGGCCATTTATAGTTAGCTCTGACTTTCTTTGAATGCTAAAGAAATATTTTGTTGAGGGAAATAAAGACACGCTTATAATCAGTTTATTTTACAAAGATAAGGCGAGCTTACATCACGTCGACAGTGAGGTCAGTAAAGACAGAGACACACATTTATGCAAAGACAGGAACTGGGAGAGAAATCGACCACGGCCTTCGTTTAGGAGCCATCCCACAATTCGCCTGTAGTGATTTTTGGAAACTATTGAAAATAGAAAACGGCATGGCCGGAGACTGGAATCGAACCCGGGTACTCCTGGATGCGAGTCCAGTGTGTAACCTTTGCACCACCTCTCTCAGAAATTACTTAGTCAAATAAAAATATGCAAGTAAAGTGTTTTATTTCTAAACTATACATGGGGCCGCGGTGGCAGAATGGTCAGACCATGTGGGAATCGTGCCGGCCGATGCCGTTGGTCGGCGTATTTTCTCGGGGATCTCCCGTTACCTCCCGCATTTTATTTCCGGTACTGCTCCATACTCACCTCATATCATGGGGGGCACCAGCGCTAAATACCTCGATGTTAAGCGCTGACCAAAATCTCCCACTCTCACTAAACTGTACATGCAGAATGCCAACAGTACAGCTAATTAGTTAATACTAAAATAGGTTAAATCTAGCATATGTAAAATAATATGTGGAATGGGAAACACAAGGCACCATTAATATTCCTTAACACAATCGCAGTAGTTAATATCTGCTGTGTGCATCTAACGATAATTATCTGCCTTCACGGATTGGTAGCGTGTCATTTGACAGTATCAATGAGAATAAGGTTACTGCGATGCTGCACGTCTGTGATTTGCAGGGAAACCTTATGACTAGGGACCCTGTTTTTTCGCGAAAAGAATTTTGCCTCACTTTGTTTCCGTGCCATACGTGCACATCTGCAGTTCTGCTTCGTGGTCAGCGATTGCATATTTTAACTGTCACGAGACTTGAGAGTCTACCGGCAAATCACAAACGTGTGGTGTCGCAGGAAAGTTTTTGTAATTGGCTCAGTCAAATGAGACACGGCTCTTCACACAGACACGCTGCCAATAACCATGAAGCAGAATTGCAGATGTGCACGTAAGGCACTGAAACAAACTGGGGCAAAAATATTTTCGCGAAAAACAGGGTCCCTACTTATGGCACATAAGAGTTAAAATCGTTCTGTTACGGATACCACCGCAGCGCTCAGCCGGCAGGCGGAAATGCCGGCGCGGAGCGGTGTTACAGCACTCTGAAGGTTAGCCTTACTATTGAGAGTACGCTGATGTATACAGAGTGTATCAGTACAGCGGTTACAAACATTCAGGAGAGATATAGTACACCCAGACAATGGGAAATCACATAGTAATGCATGATCGGAAACACAAGAAAGAAAGGACACGAACAAGAGGAGAAGATATGTTTATTGTTCTTAGTACAGCGAAAAACTAAGAAAAAATAAAACATAAAGCGACATCAATCGTCATCACCAGCCAAAGACGTCCCAGCATTTTTGCTGTATTGTTCCTGTCATTCCTTTCTTGTGTTTTGTGTCGTCACTACCAAGCCAAGAAAGCATTTCCGACAATGCATTGCTATGTGATTTCACTTCGTCTCGGTGTACTCTATCTCTCCTGAAAGTTTTTAATCGCTGCACTGATGCATCCTGTATAATGAAGGGGCAGTACAACCGAGGGAGTCGTTCATTAGACCGTCAACTGGGGTACCTCCAGGTCGGCTAGGACGCCGTCCCCCTGTTGACCAACTCCGTCGTTCGAGGGCTGGATGTCTGGGACTCCGCTCGTGACCCGGGGAGGTCACGACCGTGCTCATGTGCGATTCCTAGAGACACTGGAAAATCGCGGGAATAGTTGACTGTTTGCTAGACTCCAACGTGATGCATACAACACTGAATGTTTCGTATCAACATTGGCTATCGTTAATTTGTAGCAATTTTTCTCTCTACAGCAGGCCCAGTTAGAACTGTACATCTTGGACACACAGCGTGTGTGATTTGTAGCAAAACTGTTCACACGTGTCTCGGTTAATATAATACAGTTTATTGGAGACTATTTTGAACATTTCCGCGATTTTCCAGTGTCTCTAGCGATTCCGTATAAGCGTCGACAGCGCCAACACTCAGTGGTAAGCCGCTTGGAACTGAGTTCCAATATACTGCACTATATAAGCTGACTTGTATTCTGGCCTAAAGCCAAGATTGCACTACGCCAGTTGTAGAACTGTATTGGGCACTTTTGGTGTAGTTAAATCTCCGTATAGTCAATATTGTGGAGTCTGATAATTAACCTTAATCCTTTGTAGAAGTAACCTAGGAGTCACCGTTGAGTGGTGAAGACAGTACGTTGCCACCAGTATGAGCACCCACCCTTATACTCACCCGGAGAACAACCATTAATATGTAATCTTACAAAAGGATGAAGCAATACAATCACTGACCATGAAGCAGAGATGCAGATTTGCACATAAGGCACTGAAACAAATTGGTGCAGAAATCTTTTCACTTAAAATAGGGGTCTCTAGCCATGGGAAGAGATGATGGTTTATCGCGGGAAAACTTGACTGTTTGCTGTATTTCAACTCACGTTCAGCTTACAAAAAGATTACTGGCTATCGCTTGCACTTGGAGATGTTGCCCTATTTGACTGAGCCAATAAGAATCTTGAAATTGTAATATTTTTTGCCTGTTATTGGTCGGCAGACAGCTACGTTGTGGCAGACGTACAGTCCGCGCGCCAGCTCTGAGTCCCTGGCGGATATGTGTTTTTCGCCCGTAAATATATAAATAACTAGAGACAGGAATTTTTGGTGAACAGATATTTGCCCCACTTTGTTTCAATGCCTTACGTGCACACCTGCAGCTCAACTTCATGGCTATTGACAGAGTGTTTTTGTGCAGAGTCGTTATTCATTTGACTGCGCCAATCAATACACGGATAACTGCCACACATCACGTCTGTGATGTGCGGGTTTAACCTCCACAAGCTGGGTGTTAAGGCATCCAATCACTGACCACAAAGCAGAGATGCCGTTGCGCACGTAAGGCACTGAAACAAAGTGCTGCAAAAATCTTTTCGCGAAATTTCCTACTTTATAAATAACACAACGAGGCCCAATAGCAGGCGACGCACATGCTAGCCGTAGTAACGTCGTAAGTTAGGACGTGGTTGATACTGTGTTACTGTAGCGTACTTGAAGTTTACGAAGAAATATGCGGACACGCCAGGGACTGATAGCTGGCGCGTGGAAGGTATACATAACCCAATCATATATGTTGCAAGAAACTACAGTATTTTAAAGAGTATGTTGACACAAAACATTTTAGCGATATACTACCATCTCTAGCCATGGGATTTTCTTTCGGGAAAATCAGGGGTCCCTAAAAGACAAGTGAAAATTGTGCCTAATATTTGCATGTGTTTAATTGAGTTCTACTAATTTAATCACAATATGCGTTGGCTACATCGTAAATTTAAGCGACACGATGTGGGCGTGGTCTGAATACAAACTCCACAAACTGGTTACACAATGCCGGTTTAAAACTACCGTGAAAGCAGAAAGGTTTCGTATTTTACATTGGGTACTTCTGCGTGAGAATGAGAACGTCGGTTTGGTTCGCAGATGGAAACATGCATTTTTCAATACCTCATCACAGCTTGTTGTATAATGGATGTGGTGGCACGGCGGCCCGAGCAATACGCGTTGTTTCAACATCTCTATAACACCACTGTTGCTTGTGTACAAGTAAATATGAAATAATTTTTTTTTGCGTACTGCTTGTAATATTCCTGGGATGCAAATGTAAACACGAATTACGTGTTCTCATTTGAAATGTTAAACAATTCGTTGAACTTCTTGATCTAAATTAGTTGTAAATTAAGAAACTTAATGGAAATCCAACGTTAATTTTTTCTTTACTTCGTTCACTGAAATGTTAGCTGGAGATCAAGGGTGGGAAAAGTTCAAGGAAATTTAAAATCTCTGGCAACTGTCCTAATTACTTTCCTTTTAATTAACATCTCTTGATCAAATTTTGCGTAAAGTATCCCAACCGAAAAACTCCTGACTTGATTTATTTTCTTTCTTGCTTCGCCGACTTACTAATAATGATCAACTCTTGATGATGCCAAATTGCTCCGAAAACTGTTTGCCTGAATTCTCTCGAAAGAACCAATCACTTTTAGTTTGAAGTTAAAGGACGTTTATCTCAGTTAAAAATTAATTCGAAGTTTTGACCACTGAAATTTGTAACGTGTATATAGTACGAACTGTGTATGTTTGTTAGTAATTTTATAATTGCTATTTATTTACAAACTCACGCCACGTGTGGTTATGCAGAGGAAAATAATTTGAATAAAATAAATATTACTCAGCAAGTTATTAAGACTGACCAGACACCCTTGCAAGACAGTCGATTTTTTTAGTGTAGCCCTGCGCATACGACAGACAAATAATAATGACGATTATAATTATTTCGCAAATCTTCCCGCAAAAAACCTTGCTTTACAAACCAAAACAATATCTTTTAATTTACTTCTTGTGTTAGTAGTACTTTTAACGGCGAGTCAACTACGACATCTTTTCCTTAACGCAAATGATAACCATGTTGTAAAATTTAAAGTCATAAGAATCAGTATTTGAAGTATAACATGTTCCAATTAACAAAAATATACCTTATGAGTGTCTCAAGTCTGTAAAAGCATCACCTACATGTCCTATATGGTTGTATTATATTATCAGAATAACGATCTCACATGAACTTGCTTCAGCACTGGAGTTAAAATACGGCCCACTTATAACTGAATTTGTTTATGAAATAACATTTGGCGGTACTATTAAAGCAGAGTATTAACATTGTTATAATAGCAACGACGAGTAGCATGTTCATGTCCTAGCCGCTAGGGACCCTGCCCGGACCTTTTGCCTATAAAGCAGTTGATCGGCAGTCTCCCGTTTGAAGTGTTGGAGCTGTGCCTAACTCTAGTATCCAAAGGTGTCGGAGCTGTGCCTAGCGCTAGTATACGAGATGTCGAAGCTGTGCCTATCCCTAGTATTCGAGGTGTCGGAGCTGTGCCTATTTCTAGTATCCGACGTGTCGGAGCTGTGCCTATTCCTAGTATCCGACGTGTCGGAGTTGTGCCTATTTCTAGTATCCGACGTGTCGGAGCTGTGCCTAGACCTAGTAACTGAGGTGTTGGAGCTGTGCCTATCCCTAGTATCCGAGGTGTCGGAGCTGTGCCTATTCCTAGTATCCGACGTGTCGGAGTTGTGCTTATTTCTAGTATCCGACGTGTCGGAGTTGTGCCTATTCCTAGTATCCGACGTGTCGGAGCTGTGCCTATTTCTAGTATCCGACGTGTCGGAGTTGTGCCTATTCCTAGTATCCGACGTGTCGGAGTTGTGCCTATCCATAGTATCCGACGTGTCGGAGCTGTGCCTATTTCTAGTATCCGACGTGTCGGATCTGTGCCTATCCATAGTATCCGAGGTGTGGCAGCTGTGCCTAGACCTAGTAATTGAGGTGTTGGAGCTGTGCCTATCCATAGTATCCGAGGTGTCGGAGCTGTGCCTAGACCTAGTAACTGAGGTGTTGGAGCTGTGCCTATCCATAGTATCCGACGTGTCGGAGCTGTGCCTATCCATAGTATCCGAGGTGTGGGAGCTGTGCCTAG
>PNEQ01012212.1:17884-91907 GCA_003012365.1 Medauroidea extradentata | reverse complement strand
GGGGGGGGGGGGGGGGAGAGAAGTAGTATCATTAATGTTTCTACCAGCGGCACATTGAAAATTTAAGTAGGAAACCGACTTAAACAGCACCATTTTTTTAAATCTTGAATTCCTAGTTTTTGCTGGGTGTAACCCCCGCAACCCTCCAAAGACCATTTAAGGTTCGGAATTCCTTTATCAAATTTTCGGGTTGGAAAATACTCACATCACACAACTTCTAGTTACGATACTAGGCATATTATTACAACACGGAAGTTGGTATATTTTATTTTTCCGTGACAAATTAACCACTGAGGTTAGGGATATAAGATTTAACAAATATTAATCGTATAACAATTTATTAACAAGCAATACAAATACTTGAGATATAAATCGCCATAAATCAAGAGACAGGATTTGAAGATGGAACCAAATAATAATATATCCTTAAACGTCTAGAGTGCGCTTTATGTCTGTTCAAGTGCTTAGCAAAATATTCGCATTGATTTATGAGACAAACACATGTTACACTATACATTTCAGACGCACGACACAGCGCGTCGAGTAGGTATATAATAAGCAGCCATCGGATTTTTTATTCAGTCGCCTATGAGCGTTGAAAGTGCAGGGCCACGCTACTGTCAGCTCTTATCATTGAAAGTCTACAGATCGCATAGCTATATATTCTTGGTATAATTGTAATCAAGAAGAATGCCGCTAAAAATAAAATATTTGATCGCTATAAAATTATTTTTATCTGATGGTGTACGAAATATGTCGTTAGTTTTCTATATAAAATCCTTATTTCCAGCAATTTTTAAAAATTACAGAACTGGATTTTTTGTTTTTTTATAAGGTTTAGAATGTATCATACGTAGAGTTGGGAAAAATTCGTCGGTTCACTGACCTTTAGGCTAGCCTCCAATAATATATGTGCACTTAAGTACACAGTATTTGTTTATTAGCTGCTCGTTGACGCAGTGAAATGGGTCCGCATTCCGTTACATTGTAATTATTGGCTCATCGACTTCAAGGTAGTGTCAAACAAGTCAACGGCCAATTGTGAAAGAAGCACGAACTTACAGTGCCTGAAAGAAAACGCGAATTTTTCTTGTCTCTAATCATACGACACCTTATTTTAGCGGTAATTATTTCATTTCAGTAAGTATGTTGGTTTTAGTGGTTAGCCTACATGCTGTCGTAGTCACGCAAATGTTGACTTGGACAGGCCGTTAAACGAATACTGTGTATACTAAAATTTTTCCATAGGAAAAAAAGTGTAGCGAAAGAATATAAGTGTTTATTACTAATCTATGTTAAGAACGATTATTCTTAGGCTTATTTTAGAAGCCAGTTACGTAATTAACTTAATATTCTCCCATAAAGTTCGTGTTAGTTGAGTGTGTTGGCGTGAGGTAACATTCCATTAGGAATGCCATTTCCAACTTAGTGCAATTGTATTACAACTAAAAATAATGCATGAGTTTATGTTCTGAAGTTATTGAAATTTACAGTTAACTTGAGTAACATTCAGAGAACTTATATAGATACTACGTGGACGCCAGAAAGGAGTAACAACTCATACTGTTCTTTAAATGATGAACCGGCAGTTTAGATAACTTACGTTCAACAAGCTATGACTTTGAACAGAAGGTTACCTTTCAAAATAATCAAATAACTTGTCCAGTTGAACAGAGGCCATAATACATTTTCCAACTAGTGTATGAGTTTTCTGGGTCAACAGTGGGAAATAATCTTCAGTTAATACATTTCTTTTACATGCACAAAAAACGAACTTATGTCCATTATACTTCGAAAAATTTGTGTAAATTTGCGGGTTCACATCCGTGAATTAATAATGATTGACATTGTTCAGGACGTACTGTACGATTTCTTAAAATTTTAAGTAAATGTGGATTCTACTCACATCAGAGAGTGTAGGCCTACTTCATTCCATTCTTAAGCATACTTAATCTATTGCAACGGTAGGCCATCTTCTTAAGCTAATATCCAGGAACCACAGTTCGTAACCTAGTCCCCATTTAATCAATGAAAACATATATTGTCTCCCAAAAGTATGATTTAGCAAATGGAAATTTTTATAGTTTTTATTTAAAGAATCGAACGCCCGTGCTCAGAGAAATGAAAAAAAAATTACATTCTTATATATTTAAATTTCCCTAAGCTGTTGTTGATTATACAAAAAAAGAATTGCTTACCAGTACTAATCTTAAACTAGAGTAAAAATTAAGCCAAATAATAATAAATCTGCCATTAAAATGTGGTTTGATATGGTTAAAATACCAACATCTGCAATAGTAACTTTACATAAATGATGTCTGACAGTATTAATTAGTAATGTCTACCAAAACGAACACTAGTTCGTACAAATTTACAAAATATAAATTTCATGCTTCAGAAGCCTTATGGTACGAGTTAGCAGGTCAAAGTCAGGCAACTTAACTACAGCGAAGATCAAAAGCAATTAAGAGGCTTATGCACTTGACGCATGAACGGTGTTGTAGTGTGCCGCGCCTCTTCTATTCTATGCGAAGCTCCTTAACTTATTCACAATACGTTTATCTACGAAAAGAACACACAGTTCAAACTATGCTTCTATCATTTTAAAAGTGCAACATGCTTATTATAAACATGTTTTTAGGGCCCCTCAAAATGGCTAAAAACGGCTTTTTTTTAGACTGCCGTAACTGGAAAAATACCACCCGTATTCGTAAAACTCAATGTTAGAAGCATGCGTTGGTCTTTACTACAAACTTTCCTCTATTAATATTCTAAATTCGCCGCTTTAAGTCCCGTAGGAAAAAGACTAGTACGAAAACACTGCACGCCAGTTTGACGCGCCGCGAATATAAGCGATGTTGTTACCGTCGAGTGTGGAAAGATGAACCTTATCGCTTCACTGTCTCCGCGCATAAACGCGGAAAATTACACAGGGTACATAGCCCTCTTAAATGACAAGAGTATTAAAACAAGGTTAATTATATTGGAAATAACTGCGTTAACGCTAAAATGTTCCATAACTTTAACGCGCCTATTACGGCGCATACAAAAATATACGAAGCGCTAGACCAGCTAACATTGTCGCACCGGAAATGTTATTCAAATAATTTTAAACTGCCGAAAACTACAGGACTGATTCCTGTCATTTTGCCACGCATGTAATTATGTACTGCAGAACAGAAAATTATGAAAAAAAATATCATTGAACTCGTTTTATGTTTAACACACTTATTTTTTATACGCCGGCCAAGTACGTATATTACGTAAGACATTAAAATAGGCCGCAGATATTAATTTGCAATCTATTTTAGCCCTAACAAGTGCACATAAGCTGCACAGTATTCGCTTACATGTATGCTACAGTTATAAGCAGACGTCTATGCGTGTCCGAGAGCAGGGAATCGGGGCGAACTTACGGGGGAGTATTATATAATTTTCTTTATGTTTCAGTTTTCGAGCCATAACAGTTATTCAAGTTGTATAAACTTTGACAAGACATAGGATATGTTCTTGATGATCTGCTTGACATAAATAATAATGGAACCTTTCATTAATTTGTCAGGCAAAATCGTTGCAAGGAAATTTAAATGTTAACTTTCAAGAATGATTACAAGTCCAATATAAGATGAACATGTAACATTATTATGATCACCAAAATTCGTCACAAATATCTGCTATGCTTCAACATTGCCAAATTTACCAAACATATTTTAAAACAGAAGTTATTAAAGAAAATCGATAAATTAAATTTAGCATCTAGCTTTCTCCCTTACGAAAGCCACCCACTAGGCATTTGAAATATGTTGCAGTGTAGTCGAAAATAGGTTTTTTTTTATATTTAAACTATTCCACGCGTGTTCATTTCACAATGTACAAAAAGAATACACGCTCAGATGAGGATGGAATGTCACTTTTAAGACACGAAGCTTTTTAAAAGACTATGTTTCTAAGCCCTCCAACATAGCTGAAAAACAACTTTTTCAGACCGTACTTCAAAATGTACTAACTGGATGTATGTGAAACTTAGATATAGATGTGCAGTGAACTTTGCTAAAGACTTACCACAATATATATATATATGGTCACCGATTGATGTCCCATAGTAAAAACGGTTAGACGGTTACCTTGCACGCTAGTTCACCGCATGGATTGTTGAGGCGATGCGGCTTTTGATACGCGCTTCAAGTTCGCCCTTATATCTCCGTCAATTCTGAGCCTCTAACGCGCAGGTAGGCGGCGTCCTTAAATTATATCACCGTTGAAACGGGATACGACAGTCATTGTCACTACTATTTGTAATTTGCAATATTATTTGTTACGATAAAATCTTGTTATTTGTATTGTACGAATATAATGTGTATAAGTTTAGTTTATGGAATCAAATGTGCGGGACGGTTATTTGTAGTGTATATTTTGTATAGTTTTTAAGATATTAGTCAAAGCTAAATTAACTAAAATGGAAAGGTTGGTAAGCTAAACTGTGGTCCTATAGTATGGGTCCAAGTGCACAATGCGGATTATATTAAAGGTACAGCGAGTGTGTAAGCAGTTAATTGAAGTGGTATCTATTTATGTTTGGTAGACTGTGTGCCTGCTATAAGCATGTAATGCAAATACAATTACAGCTTTCGTCAGTGAAAAGTGATCCCAACAATAGTTATTTCACCGAATTAGATTTTACAACTATAAACCGACATGTGTGGATGGGCTAGCCTGGTATAGCTCGCTACGATTTCTACTCCTGTTTGCATTAACCAGAGACACAGCTAGTTTCAGTGTAATTGATTATAATTCGTCTAAATAAAGCCCTATTTAGCTCTGGATTGATTTGTTAGACTCAGGGACGTGTATAAAATCTTTGTAATTGCCTTGCGGCGATATATTTGACTATAAATAAAATTGTTAGTGGACGGTTTTCTCTGTTCTCAGCACGTTTTTACTTCAGTATAGATGGTGTAGTTTGGTCGAGTGATGACGTCGATGGCAAACAGCAGACACAAAAGGCGCAGTTCCCTGCTGGATGGCACAGAGAGTAGACCGACCTGAAGTGATTCCCAGCTGGACGCGCGAGTGGCAGACATCAGTTGCAGATACTACTATGACGACGACAAGGCTTCTACTTCTAAGTCTGAGCAATTTGGGGGCATCAGTACTTCAGGATGAATAGGCGCTCTACAACATACAGCAAATAGTATGTCTTTGAGTGGCATTACCTGGGGATGTATGTTCGTTAACTGTTGCAACCAAAATACTTATGGGCAGTGACAATTTTGATGCCATATGACATAGACAGTTGTTACTATGACATGACACTTCAGAAATTCATATTACTGCCCAAAACCAAGATAATAACATAACAACAAGTAGTATGAAAACTGTGATTGCGGACGATTCGATATTTAATGCCCACCCTCTCAAATTTCCATGAATATGTCCGAGGGAAAATTGCAGGACACTCTTGGAACTTTTTAGAACACATCGGTAAATAATTCAAACAAGAGGAACTTTTCCAACATTGTAGCGACACGACCATTGAAGGAGCACCCCACCAGCACCATCATCTACGTGAAAGGTAAGATAAATCGGGGACTAAATAAAGTTGGACCCAGCTTATGAACAGTTTTACAGCTTATCCATTAGGTAGGAGTTTATGGCTTTTGATTGTAGTAAACATTTTATCCACCACTATAAGTGAAGTAAACCTGTCAAGCTTAGTACTAATGATGGATCCTGTATTCACATTTTGCACTCACCACCATTTTGTAGTTTTAGTAATCACCCTTTAATGTGTGTGCTTCTTAGTATTGAAAAGTATATTGGTAGGCATATGCTTGGATATATTAGAGGGCGCATATCGAATCGACTTGGTGGACCTGGAAACATTTGTATGAAGAGTCAGCAGGGGCTGCCAAGATGAGTGAGTGAGCGATTTTGGCCATAGAGCTCTCAAGCGCTGGTGAGGGGTGACATGATGTGAGAATGGAGCGACACCGGAATGAAAGGGCGGAGGAAACGGAATATCCCAGAGAAAACCCGCCGCCTAGCGGCATCGTCCGGCACGATTTCCACATGCAAACATTCGGGAATCGAACCTGGATTGCCTTGGGGGAGGCGAATGGTCTGACCATTCGGCCACCGCGGCCCTGGGCTACCAAGGGGGTGGTTCAGGGAGATACTCGAGAAAGCTCGCTTATAAATGGCGACGGCCACCACGGTTACAGCATAGTTAACGAGGATAAGTACCCGCGATTTTGGAATAATGGAACTTCTGCATTTAATTTGACCTTCAAAATTTCTACAACATTTAATTCTTTGACAAAGTAGCGAGAATAGTTTCTTACATTGTATACAACTGCTCAACTACTATTGTTTATATACATTACCTGTGACAATCCGTAGAAAAAATATAACTTTCTTCATCCGGATGGTTACTAGTCAAAAACTAAGAAAGGTTGTGAAGACGTGGAAATTTGATAACATTAGCCACGCCAGATGGGAAACTTTAATAAATATAATTTTATGGAACTTACAACGGAAATTGAAGAATTCGTAGATTGCAGGTACTGATCCCCCTTAATCGGGAGAGAAACCCCGCTGAGGATCGAGCTCGTATCGTCGTGGTGGGAGGCGAGCGGTCTGACCACACCCTTGGTCATGTTTGTTACCAGATTGATGGCGGCAATGCCAGCGAGGTAGGCGGTTTATCTGGGTTTTCCCACCCCTACCGGAACGCGACCCTAGGAAGGCCACCACAGAGCCGATGATGTATGGACAGGACGTTTGCGAACGTCTGGGGGAAAGCCCTGTTTACAACAGCGCGCGACGGCAGGCAAACAACGTCGAGACAACCCGCCGAGCTATCGCCCAAACAAAGGCTTGTATCTGATAGCTGATCTGCGCAGGCGCGAAGAGTGACATCGCCAAATAATAATATTTATTGTGGTTTCATATCATAACAAAGGGGCCAGGGTGGCCGAATGGTCAGACCATTCGCCTCTCGCAAAAGGCGATCCGGGTTCGATTCTCGGCGGGGCAGGTCCCCGGATTTTCGCATGTGGGAATCGTGCCGGACGATGCCACTGGTCGGCGGGTTTTATCGGGGATCTCCCGTTTTCCCCGGCCTCATGTCACCCCTCACCAGCACTAAAGACCTCGATGTTAAGCGCTGACCAAATTCACTCATTCATATAATAACAAAATTGTTGTTCCACAGCCGTGGATCTAGCGTTAGACAAAGAAAAAATAGTGGGTCAAAACCTTCCCCGGTTGCTGGCTACATACACACACCGTTCACTATTTCTCACACGCTTAAGTAGCATAAATACTACAACTGCATTGTTTTTTTTAAACCTTGAACAGATTGATGCTACCAGAGACTTTCGTAAAGTTGTGTAAATTCTTTATCAGACTTGCATACGTTCACGTTAGCGGTGGCTAACAAACATTTGCAATCGCTTTCTGAATCCTGACGTTTTCAGTACATTGGAAAATTTTATTCTAAGCTACGCAACATTTATTCAGTTATCTTATCTCAATAGAGCTAATCTTAAGAGGGCAAGATAGATAAATAAGCGCTGAATTGTTACATTGAGATGTACGCTTTTTGAAAGTCAATGTAGAAAAACTACAAAACAACAATACTTGATCATTAGATTTGCCAACTTAATGAGCAAACATTTATCCAGAATTATGCATTTGTTAAGCGTGATCTCTTGCGCCGCAATTAAATGCAAGAGATTTCGGCGTCAGAGATTGTTCTTCAGATATACGTTAATAAAAAAAATGCTCAGAAAGTTGACAAAACACTTTTGTTTAGGATTGCTATTTTTTGTCTTTTGCAAATCGGCTTCTAGAAACCTACAATTCTGAACTGATGCTTTTATCGCTGAATTATATATCATTCACTCTTAAAACTAGAAATTTTAGTACAATTATTTAGGCATCATTCTTAAATTTATGGAAGAAGCAGCTTGCATCTTGAAAAAATAGACTTCGTGAATACTCCCAGCACAAGTTTATAGTTCGGTCTGTGAGACGTAATGTAATCTCTCGTTAAATGAATATTAAATAAAATTTCACTGATAGACTTCTCTGCACGTCTCAAGACGGTTAGGTCTCAGTACATAAACAGCTCACGAACGAATTCGAATTGGTGTTACTAACATTATACACGCTTTGCGGTGAACATGAGTTGGTAGTTTCGAAGAGATGACAGCTAACAGCCCTCGTAAATTTGTACAACATTTAAAGAGTTATTTTGACCTTAGCATGTACTTTTTCGTTTGGTTCACGGAAACTAGGAAGGCGGAAGTCGACTCTAACACGTCCATCAAACACGCCATTTATTTTTAGGCGCGAAGTACTTAACTGGCGTTTAATGTTTTCCCGTAGAAAAGTGTTTCTCAATGAGCCTTTAAGTGATGACGCTGTTATTTTACTTATGGAAAGTGTGAGTTAAAGACAAATGTAGTTTTATATCATTATCTTTTACACTTAAGGGCACCGCATACCCGCTCGTGAGAGGCTCAAAAGCGACAGAGCAGTAAGGTCGACCTTGAAGCGCGAATCAAATGCCGCGTCGCCTCAACGAGCCAAGCGCTGAACTAGCGAGCAAGGTTTCCGCCGAACGGTTTTTACTATGGGTAGAGATGATGGTATATCGCGAAAATGTTTTGTGCCAACCTAGCCTTGAAAACACTGACACAACGTAGCTGTCTATAGACCAATAACGTGCATCAAATATTAAAATAGCGGTATTCTTATTGGCTTAGTCAAATAGGGCAGTAGCTTCGCGTACAAGGAAAAGCCAGTAATCTTTTGATAAGCTGAACGTACGTTGAAGCCTAGCAAATAGTCAAGTTTTCCCGCGAAAAACCATCATCTCTAACTATGGGAGATTAAGCGGTGACCATATAATTTTATTGGTGGAAAGTCTGCAACTAAGTTCAGTGCAGGTCGCAATCTGAGTTTCACATACATCCTGTTAGTACATTTCGAAATACGGCAGTCTGAAAAGGACGTTTTTAGCCATGTTGGAGGCTTAGAAACAGTTAATGAGCGAAGCGTCTTAACAACGAGGTTCTGATCTTGTCTGAAATTTGTTTTCTTTTCGTACGTTGGCACAATGGGCACACGTAGAATGTTTTCGTAGAAAAAACCTGTTTACGAACACACTGCAACATATTTGAAGCGTGGGGTAGACGGCCGCCTTAATTGCGCGGTCTACCGCAATTTTCATCATCATTATTTTATTTTTTATTTGCACTACATATTTTTTTTCTTATTTTAGACAAAAATGTGACTAAATTGGGCTCTTATGAAATTTTCATATCTCTCATATTATTCGCGTAATGGCTTGTTAAAGTCATATTTTGCATGTTTCCGTTTTAACGACCACACTAAAACCAACTGATATACCAAACTGAAAAAAATCACAGTGGATAAAGACATTACAGACTACAATGGCATGCTCATAAAATTAAAAAATTAAAATTATTTATATTTTTAAAAAAATATTGAATTTTTAAAATTTTTGTTTTCAGTTTCAGCATTTTTTTTAAATTCAAATAATTTTTATTTTTTAATTTTATGAACATGCCATTGTAGCCTGCAATGTCTTTATCGACTGTGATTTTTTTCAATTTGGAATATAAGTGGGTTTTAGTGTGGTCGTTAAAACGGAAACATGCAAAATATGACTTTAACAAGCCATTACGCGAAAACTATGAGAGATAAAATAATTTCTTAAGAGCCAAATTCAGTCACATTTTGTGTCTAAAATAAAAAAAAAAATATGCAGTACAAATTAAAAATAAAATAATGATGATAAAAATTGCGGTAGCCGCGCCCTGAAGGTTGACTTTTTTCTCAGTTACAAACAACGTGAAAAAAGCAATTTTTATCAGTTTTTGAAGAGCTCCGAAATTATGGTTGCAATAAGAGGACGGTATTTTTAAATCGACAGGGACGTAATTTAAAGCGTGTCTTGTTTTCGTAGATATACGCGATTAGAACATGTTTAATAATTTCGCATGAAAAAAAAAATTCTTTTCGTACCACGCTAGAGCACAACTCATGCGCGAGGTCCAACTGACTCTTTAAGAGCCATTGGTGCTTGTTTCCGGCACTTATTTCGGGTTGTTTGACGATCAATTGCGATTCCAAATAAACTGTGCTCGGTATCGCAACGTTAGAGGCTTGGCAGCGAGCCATTGCAGTAAAGTGGAGCTTTGTTGCTAGACCTGGACGTTGGGTAATAAGCTATTTCGTATTTGGCACCGCCACCGACCTGATTCCTCCCGTCTTCAATACGCAACGACTGTTTAGGACGTTGGACCCGTAAATATTCATTATTTTATGTTTGTGCCAAATTGTGTTCAACTTTAATACATAAGTTAACACGTCATTTCAAGAAATAAAAAAAAACTGCTCCATAATTTTTGCCGAATCACTTACATGTGCCATAAAACGGCCGTTGCGGTGTAGCCAAAATTAAAAAAAAATTTAATAATTAACTCGCAGGAACATGATAATTAACATCGGTACTAAATGCTATGAGCTATTTAAAGATACCTTTGGGATCACAACGGAATTAATATTAGTATTTATTAAAAATTGGTGCATAAGCGCACATTTTTGACAAAATTTTGAGTAGTGGCTGTCACTGAGTTTTTTAAAACTAACTTTTGTCGAACTCGTCGTAAATACTTTGACATATAGACTCTCAGTTTATGTAAGTTTGATATCACAAGTATAACTTTTTTTTTTTTTTAGTTTTGGCTACAGCGCAACGGCCATTTTTGACACTGATGAGTGATTAATGATTATGCAAAACTTATAGACCCTTAATTATTTTATTTGGGGAAATAACACGTTACCTGTGACTTGTAAAAGTTGAACAGATTGCGCAGTTGTAAAAAAAAAATAATGAATGTTTACGGCACTCTTAACCGAGAACATTAAGGAGGGCCATCACATAACAAATTTGAATTACTGTTTTTTTTTGCATTGTTTGGTTGTTTAGAAAAACGTACGGTATTTAAAATGTATTGTCAGAGCGTACTATTAATTGCCATTACCTTGCTATGATCTCATTAATCCATAACATCTGATTAATAGTAATGACATAATTCTCAATTTTTTTCAATTGCAACTTTATTTTCCTCTTTTTAAAGTCATCAAACAATGCACAAGTAAACATTAGTGAAACCCCAGAAAATGTTAAGGCTTAATAATAATATTTTTTGTAGTTTTTTCAATGTAAGTATTGACATTAAATTCACAATGGAAAGTTCCAACATCCGGGTGAGGGACCCCGGATGTTCAAATGTGAGATTCATAATTCATAACCTTTTATTTCGAGGAGGTTAGATGAGATTGTTTTGCAGCCCTTTAAAAACAAGGTCTTATGAGGGTGAAGAGAGTTGAACGGACAACACAAGGCCATGCATGTGCGGGAATTCGAACCCAGGACCTCTCGCACCGTACACCGGCGTCTAACCGACTACACTACGGAGGCCGGCTACATTTATATGGAATAATGTCACTTTTGTAGAGGTTACTAGCGACTACATGGATATAATATTTGGAAGAAAACTTTTTCTGGTATGTTAAGTGTTGTAAAATGTGTATTGTAGCAAAACTGTTAAATTTTTCTACGCTCCGACGGTTGTGTCCAGTACAGCGAACAACATATAGTATGTCAGCAATTAATGTGTTTTGTTCCTCACAATTCTGCACACATTTTTAAAACTTTCTTTTCAAATAAGCCAACATAAAACTTCCAATTCTTTATTCTGTTTCTTATAATCCGTTTTATAAAAAATATACCGTTAGATCCAAACTGCAAGTAATGAAGAAATACTGCTGGAACTAAGATCCTGTAGATTAGTCTATAATAATGACGTGAAAATTACGAATGTAGAATACCGTTACTTCTCAGAAACGAGAAACACCTGAAATTAAGTACATTCCCTTTGAACTCATTAATCACACTGTAAAGCAATTTGAATCAGAGTGTGATTTTAGTAAAAAGGATTATAAAAGAAACGCGTTTTACACATAATTATACATATGTGACCAATTACGCTGTATGATTTTCTTTCTAGAAAATAAAAACTTTTTTAAATAATCAACATCTATTGAAGCCTTGTGCTGTTCGAAGGGACGTAAATACCAAATAAATTAATAAAAAAAAAATCAGTGAGAAATATGAACTAACTGTAAAAACGTTTTCAAGTATCATCTGCTTATAAGAGTTACAAGCTAACACGTGCAAACATGCTAGATGTAATTGGGCAACACGTCTATATAAATCTGGTGTTGTGTGACTGTAACCAAAGATGTTAGAAGGGTCCAGATGGAGTATATGTCACCAGGAGTGTAACCTAACAAACGATTGACGTGGCTAAGACCAATATGGCCAACTGCCCAAGTTCAGCCAACAGGAAAACATTTTGATCTTTGTGTAGCTTGCTGTATGAAGTTATTTAAACAACCATAAACAAATACGAAAATTAAACAATTGAAGACATATCAATTAGGAGGTGTGTAAAAAGGACTAAAATATAGAATTGTCAATGTAAAACATCAAATATAGAACATAATACATTCATTTGCCTTAAAAATACCAGTCTGTTGTGAACTTTTGAGTTTAAAGCAGTATGGCGACCGGCTATTTTCAGCTGACTACCTCTCCCCCCTCTTGACTTCACTTCTTTCGCCATAATTCCGACCTAAAGGCCTATTACACAAATTGATTACTTTGACATTTGACTTTACGTTTTCGATACTTTATATATTTTGTCGCTACACAATAAAAACGTAAAGTTAAAGTAGCGATTTCAGAATCCGTTTTTTGAAACGGAAGAATTGTCATATAAATAATTATGTATTTTTTATAAATGCATATCACGAAGATCTACAAAAGTAAGCCTAGTTATTTAAATATTTTCCATTAATGGTAACATTTTGCAGAATAAAAGCAACGCCATCTATTGACGAAACTTCCAGTTCGTCTACAAATACTTCTCAAATTCTATTTGCAAGTTTTTCCGAATACATTTAAACCACACCTGAAAACTATGCACAGAAATAATGACTTTTCATTATAACATACATAATCAGCTGTTCTTTGCAAACGGCCTAGTTGACTTTGCCTTTAGGTTTTCAGTTTATCGGAAACGTAAAGTCAAGGCTGCTTGACTTTACGTTTAGCGGCGCCATTGTGTACGACCTCATAAGAAGCAATGCATTGAAAGCTATCGTAAAGTCAAATGTTAAAGTCAAATGCTTAAGTTTTTAATTCTGTATAGGGCTGTATGCTGCCCCCGTGACTGTAACAAATTATTTACGTTCGAAAATTACGCTATATTTTTTTAACTGTGCTCAGTTGCAGTGGTATATGTCTCGAACATGAAGTTTGTAAAGAAACACGGATTTGTGCGGTGTCAGAACAACGGTCTCATGTTTCACAGTCGCTGCTTCGTGATGCACTTCCCCTGGTAAATTGGAGGTGGTAACTTTTATTACTGGCTACTGAATTAGACAGTCGCGTTCCTCTCAGCACTGTACCGGGAGGATAAATGATATAAGCAAATAAAGGCAGCGGAATTGACGTTATTTAGTGCATATTCCCTGCTAATTATTTGTAGTGATGACTTAAGCATTTAAGTCTCTAAATAGGGTTACCAACTTGTTCAGATTTTTTATAAAGGGAATTTCCGGTAACACAACTACAGCATTTGGATTGTACTGGAATGACCAAGGAAAACATTATTAGCAGCAGTTTCATTTTACTACCACATGAAAAATAAAAAATGCAGTATCACACATAAATACATAATTTCGGAGCATACATATTTGACGGCAAACTGCCATTTGCTTGTATGTAGAAAAGTCATATTTGGCCATTTTTGCTTCAAAGTAGTACGTTTTCAACATTCTAATACCGTTTATTAATTTTGGTTTTGAAAAATTTGGAATTCCGGGAAATATGGCGTCTCGTTGAATGTCCATACGGGATGGTTAATTTTCCTCCAGGATAAGGGAAATTCCATACTAAACGAGACAGTTGGAAACCCAATCTCTAAAAAACTTTGAAGGTATTTTATTCATCCTACTAGCAAACAAGATTCAATAACTTTTAACAGTAAGGCTAGCTCTGTACAATGTAACGTTATGATAACATGTCGGCAGACGTATGTCAAATGTGAATGTTTCTATTATAAAGAATTTGCTGTGGCTGTTGAAACCATGAAAAAAAGCTAAATGATCCAAAAAGGTTTTCAAATTTAAAAAAAAGATTATATTAAATTTTTGGTATGCACAACTGAAATAGCGGAAAAATACTAAAACCGTACTATTTAACTTCTAAAATATTCGTAGCAAAGCTTAATTAAAATAAATGTGTTTTCATTGGTTTTACCACATTTTAAAAATATATACTTGAAAACCGGTGCTCTTTTTTTCGCAGTGTCTTCATTATCTTTTGATATTTTTTTTTTTTTTTTTTTTTAATTTTTGTTTGATTCAACTATAGTGAATTATGCCATCGAAGTATTCATTGCTTACCGTAAGCTAAAAAGAACTCTGAAATATTTGTAATTGACAATTCGTATTCACGAACTATCGAACACATTTCGAAATATTATCTCTTTGCAAAAAGGTTATACATCATTGTTATTGTCAAGCATTACATTAGCCATTGAAAGATGGAAAAAATTTTTTTTTAAGATCTCGTTCATCATGAGTTTGTGGAATAAAGAAAGGGTTGAAATGGTCCCTAGCGAACATCACCAACGCTTTAGCTGTTATGAGGACTGTTTATGATTTAAGCGTAGCCGATAAGACAGTTTCTTACTCTGCAAGGTCGGCTTGTTCAATGCGATGTCCCTTAGGTATACCAGTGTGCTTTCTGGCAAATCAGTGAACGTCATGTCTATGAATCTTCAAGTATTTCTATAAAGGTAATTACCATCACCTGGTTACAGAATTTAGACTAATATTTTAAGTTTAATCAGCAGAAGCGGCTGTTTTGTAAAGCAGCTTGGCATTTCATCCCAACAACATTATCACGAGAGTGTGAAATGAATTACAAACGATAGAGGAAAAGTGACCAAATCACGAATGGTGCGATGTCAGCTCCAGAATAGAGATTTTGTCAATGAGTCCCAAACTGGATACACGAACACATTCGTGAACAGTTTTAACACAATATGAAGGTCCAACTTATATTGTCAGTCAACTCAATGTATCAACGTACTCTTGTCGTATGTGATTAATTTTGGAATTCTGTATATAAAGTATTAATTTATATTTTAATTATATCATAAGTAATTCGATTGTAACTCACTAAATCTCATTATGGTAACAAGAATCGTTGTGGATCAGACGATGAATGTACAGGCTGAAAGTTTACAGTGCATCTACGTCAGTATACAGAATAAATGTTGTCTGCTGGTTTAAGCAGACTGTTGTTCAGCAGAAGCGAGCAACACACATAGTTAAACAATGATTAGTCCCTTGAACACAGCACGTGACTATTGTTTAAATTAAGAAGAAGAGTCTAGAAGGATAATGTGGAAATCCTGCTCCTTGAGGGAGGCAACTAATGTTTTGATAACGAGGAACGAGTGGAAGAATGGACAGTATATCTGGAGCAATGGGAGGAGTAAGTCGCTATGGTGAGAGCAGAGACTTTGTTACATAACTTGTAAAATTATTATTAATATCATGGCTGCAAGGAACGGCATTATGCATGTAAAGCTGCATGAAAAGTTTGATGAATAGTTACTGTATATTCTTGACGCAGTATTAAGCTATTGCTTTTCATCACTTCACTTACCCAGGTAAACACCTTAAAGAACCAGCCGCTCGGCGACGACACTCTCACAACTAGAAAACAGTATGCTCTATAAAATTAAATAATCGTTTGATGAACTCATTGTGTATCCTAAATAGTCATGGGTTCTGTTAAAGATTATGCGAAATGCACAACTTTTCAAATATTGATAAACCAAATTACTGTCCTTGAAATTATATCTGAAACTAAACGTTTAACAAAACAAATTAGCACTGAAAAATTGTGTTCACACAACACTGATGTCAAACACATGGTCCAATCTTATTACGCGTGGGTCAACTCTTTATTCTACATTAAACTACTTTTAATATTTTGTAGGAAGAAAATATGAACATGAAAATGAGATGTAAAGAATATGAGAAGTAGATAATTTTTGACATATTGTTTGTAAGGAGGTTTCAAGCAGAATAAATTATAAAGCAGACATCTGGCGGTGTGTAAAGACAACCCATATCTTGTACTAAGCCTTTGTTAGACATTTTCACTCAGTAAATAATAGCAGGTAAACTGTCAGCAATTTTCCTGTTGAATTTCAGTGACACGTTTTAGTTTTCAGTCAAAATAACAGTTTTACTAAATTCATAACCATGACTTCAGAACAAAGTGTTAACATATTTTTAAAAAGTTAATTTTAGAAAGTAGTATGTACAGTACATCTATTTTTATCATAGTGTTGAGAAACCTACATCATGTTTGCCAAAAAACATGAACTTTTGTTTGAAAATATTTAGATTATTAAAAATGGTTTACGATAAGTTTAATATAGCATTGCTCAACCTCGCCACAATCCCGTTCTACTTTATATGTTTGAAACTAATGGATTGGCGTTGTTTCTCCACTATCCAAACTTTATTACTATGTAACTTTAACATGATAATTTATTTGCCGAGACCGCAAAACATGTGCCAACATAACTATGATGAGGAGAATGGAGAGGGGTAGCAGACTAATCTTATGAGGTCAGTGAGAGAAAGAAATATTTTTCAGAAAGACTTGAAACTGTGAGGGGGGTTGGAAAGTTCAGGAAGGGTTTGGAGAGGGTTATCTAGAGAGGCACAAAGAAATGATCTCCACACAGGGCGATAGCTAAATTACGAGTATTTATTATTATTATTATAAATACTTTGAAAGAGCTGTGCAATGGGAGTGCATGACTGGATTCAGTTTCTTGGACGTACTCCATTGCAAATTGAATGACTGTCAAAGAAAATTAAACAAATAAAATAAAACCATAAAATAAGCAGAGTATGCTTTAGTCAGCAAGATACATACACAACATGAAATTCCAAAATGGAATCGGTTCAAATAAAAACAAGGAACAAACAGATAATAAATTAAAATAATACCAAATAATCGTTGTGTCGCATGTTACTTGGTTGTTTATTTTATTTGTTATTATTTTCATTTATTAACTGTTTGTTCCTTATTTTTATTGTGTGCCGGTGTGCTTCGGTGAGAAAATAAAATTAATATAATGGAAGCAATACACTCAAGTGTTTATAATCGCTAAACAAAACTCCTGTTCAAAACAGCCACGCATTAAAAAAGAAACAAAGTGGCAAAATAAACAAAAGAACAGGACAAACAAACATACAAATAAAAGCGATAAAACACACAAAATAAACACTTGAGAAAGACGACTAGGCCCCAAGCACATCGCACAAAAGAATTAAAATAGAAAAATGTAAGGTGTTTAGAAAATATAACTTAACCTTACTAGATACTCAAAATCGTAAAAATTCCCAGAGGAAGAATTATAAATAATGAGACATTGATTTGTGGTTTGTTAAATAATGAAATTATTTATATTTTTATTTCTTATTTAAGTTAAATAGTTTTTTTTAAATATGCAAACAAGCAAGATATACCTGTAAATAACATTGAAATATGTTAGGCATGTAAGCCTATATGAATAGCTTAAATTAATTATTAAAATTATGTGCAAACGATAGCATAGATAAAAGGGGTACCCCGCACATAATTTATTACGGAAGTTAAGATATAAATCTTTTAAATCATTAATAAAACAAATTATAATATTAAAACTTAAATTTTACATGAAAGCAAATGCTGTATTTATTATTTAAACCAAAATTACATATCAGGATTATGACGTGTCTCTTTAATAGAAAATAAATAATATTAAGGTAATTTTAATTTAAAAGAAGGTAAATAAGTTGTCCCGATGACACTTAGCTGTCCAGACGTCAAACGTAGTGGTGGTGAGTGAAACGGAATCGGAGATGTAAGCACACAGTTCCTTCACTGAATGCTGGAGAATGGAGATGATCGTACGCATTCTTAGCAGCGACGAAAACACCAGTCCATTAGCTCAATCGCCGGGACGAGCCACGAAACAAACCAAGATGGAACAGTGCCCATAAGGATGTGAGGCCCAACACTTGGACCCTCACTAAAAGAAAGGAACGCGAAATTATTAAAATGTGAACGCAAAATAACAAATAAAGAAACTCTCTGAAGACAGGTACTCACCAGAGGGCGACGAACGAAGCAGAAAAACGTAGCACTACATTTTAAGACAAAAGCTACGTTTGGAGTTGTAGAATAAAATAAAATAACTATTCCAGTAGACTACATGATGATGATATTAAAAAAAATAAGCAGTTAGGGCATCTACGTCCCTACGTCTGCTGGAAAGATACGAACACCGCAACAACACATCATGTCGTGTTCACTGCTGATCAACGAGTGCCGGAAAAATATAGGCGGAGAGGTAACAGAGTGCAAACAAAGGCGCAGAGGAATAACTTTAAAACGCCCCACTAGATGGCAGGGGCAGTCAGAATCGCCTACAGACAGGGGGCACAATGCTTTCACGTGTACAGAGCTGCACAGAAAGGACGAAATCACGTGATGGACATGCAGAGTACACGCGCCCTGACACAGCAAATGTCCGCACTGCAGGAAGAAACAGTAAAATAAAGAAGAAATTAGAGCTTCGGCTAAGGAATGCAAAACGTAGCCGCGCACATCCGGCTGACAAAAAACACGTTACTGCAGCCTGAATCAGCTCTACTCATAACTAACATGTGAAGGAAAGATATACTGTAATGAAAATAAACTGTACTGAAACATCCAGAGTAAAATAAAATTACTGAATGACACCAAATTACTGTTAGTATAATGTAAACAAGATAATATCAATGAAATAAAAAAAGTTAAGAAAATGAACCTAAATTTATGAGAACATAGACAAAACATTTTAATATTTAATTTATATAAGTCGTGACGTATATAATACGGCACAATTGGACCCGATTCCATTTTGGAATTTCATGTTGTGTATGTATCTTACTGACTGAAGCATACTCTGCTTATTTTATGGTGTTATTTTATTTGTTTAGTTTTCTTTGTCAGTCATTCAATTTGCAATAGAGTATGTCCAAGAAACTGAATCCAGTTATTATAAATACTATGAACCTTCAGTACGTTGTTCTCATACATGTAACTGATTGTGTAAAAAAAAAAACTTCTGATATTAATAAATAACGGCGAATATCAAAAAGTGCGTAACAGCATTGTGCTCCAGTGTATTTTTGTAAGTTAAAGCCGCACAAGACGGACTGGTAATTACTGAACCAACTGTCGGTGTGTGGCCGGGCATATGCAGAAGCCTAAGATATAGTAGATAGGCGCGATGTGGTCGTGCCAAGCAGTCTGCTCCTTGACACCAGGCCGCGCTAATGACCTGCCGAGCTGTTGCTATCAGATGCAGGAGTCTCGTACGGGAGGCTAGTACCAGCAACCCCACAGCGCAGTAGTTAGCTATACAGCTGACCTGGATAGGTTGCGTCTGTGTGTGTGAGGCAGGAGTGGTAAGGCTGCCGCTGACCGACGTATGTAATGCATTATCGCCTCTCCGTTCAAGCCAATTAACTGGCACGCAGTGCTTTGTTATCATCATTTTACCTACGGGACTTAAGCGGCGACTACAATATTTAATCTGTGGGAATCATAGCACAAAGTCGGACGCTTGTTTCTATAGTTGTGTTTTTAGAATATGGTTGTTATTTTTCCAGATACTGCAGTCTGGAAAAGCTATGTTTGGCTATTTTGAGGAGCCCAAAAATTATTATAATAAACGTACCAAGTTTTTTAAACTATAACGACATGGTTTGAAGTGTGTTATTTTTTTATGTATACAAATATAATGCGCTTTAAAACATTTATTAAATAAGGATAGTCGTAATGCGCTGCAACGCATTTGAAGCGCTGGTAGGGAGGCCACTTAAGAGATATCGTTAACAAAACTTCTTCGGTAAAATCAATGTTTGCTGATATACCCGTATCTCCGTAAATAACTGTTTTGAAAATAAAGGTTTTACCGGGATATGTAGAAAACTGTTTGAATTTTGTCCTTTTGCATGTCACAAAAGAGTAAACATTATTTTAAAAAGGCTTAAAATGAGTTTTCATGCCTTCAGGCTAGTATCTGTAGTTCAATCATTCGACTTAAGACACGCAAAATAGTACCATGTTGTTGCATATGTAATTTGCTTGCTATTGGACTGCAATGAAAGCAATTTGTACTTGGGAGCGCGCTGCCTGTAAGCCTAACTCTTAAGAGTTACTGGACGCTAGCATTATTTACGTTGAAGCCACAGAAACGGAGAAGGCGATAAGTCGAATATAACACGTCCGTCAAACACCTTATAGCATGTAGGCGTGAAGTACTACACCAACGTGCAATATTTCCACAGAATTTTTATTCAATTGGTCTTCAAGCGATGATCCTGTTATTTTATTTGTGGAATGCGATTGAGTTCAACGTAGGTTTCTTTGGCCGGATTTACACACTGGTCCAATAGATTGGGCCAATCTTGGAGGTAAATAAGGCCAACCGCAGAGGAATGACCAGCTGTAGTTTACACACTGGTCCAATAGATTGGGCCAATCTTGGAGGTAAATAAGGCCAACCGCAGAGGAATGACCAGCTGTAATTTACACACGGGTCCAATTCTTGTTTGGCTAGTCATATCGCCAAATTTTAAAGAAGGCAATGTAGGATAGGAATGGATGTGGGTGTTGCTGTAATAGCTTTAAGCTGTGTGTACATTTGCAGAATACAGACAGAAAAAAAATATTTTGTCCTTTACCATGAATCTGTTGTATCATTTACATGACTGCTTAGTTTTTGTTTAAGGCCCCACTACGAAATTTTCTTTGATATAGTTCTATTAACTCTAGAACTTTCTCGTTTTACCACAGACCAATTTTTTAAAGTGTTATTTTCTCGTTCAAACTACGAATAGACGAAAACACCCAACATCAATTCATAGAACAATGTGTCAGGGAACCCGAAGTCAACGCCTGTGCATACGCCAGTACCTTTGTTATAGGACGAAAAACCGACAATAAATGGCCAATACTTCCAACGCATAGCCAATGTCCCAAGATCGGCCAAGACAGTTGATCTATTCCTTCCATGGTCGGGTGTTAGGCCATGTGTAAACAGTGCCTACGATTTAGTTTTACGATTACGGTTGATATGTTATCAGCTACAACAATGTAAAAAAAAGTAATTTTAGCACTTTTAAGGAGCTTGGTAATCAGGTTTTTAATTAGCTGACATCATTTTTAAAACCATAGAGACACAGTTTGTAATGTGTCTTATTTTTCGTAGATAAACGCATTGGAAACATTTTTAATAGTAACACAAGAAAAAAATATTTCCGCACCGTGCTACACCACGGCTCGCGCGACAGGTCCCCCAACTATTAAGAGGAGTCCCTAGCAAGATGTTTTATGGAAAATAAATGTTAACGCGTGTTCGTTTATGTCAGCAATGAGCTATTCTGGGGTTATAGTTCCTTTCAAGGGAAGGAAAAAAAAACTATTATCTGTAGACGCAACTTTTTCTTTTACTGTGGTCCTATCGTGTGTCACTGAGGTGAAAACAATATTGAACTGGGCTAAAAACGGTATTTTTATAGCATTCGTGCTCAGTCTTCAGAAGGCAGAAAAGAAAAATTAATCATTGCGACTGTAGTACAATCCTTTGGCTTTTGACGCATATAATAACAACATACTGTTGCATATCCAGTTTGCGTGCTACTGGACTCTATGACAGGGCCTCAAATACTCCATACTCTCATTTCACTCTCGCCCGCTCTGGTTCACTCTTCAATCAAATTGATACAGCCACCCTCGGATGCATCCTTGAAGCACTGCAACCTAGCAAAAAACTATTTGAAATATTTACAAGGATATTGTTTTATTACATTTTATGACATGTTTTGTGTGGTAAATCTGTTGCCGAAACTATTAACTAGTAGGCCCTACAGTATAATATAGTCAAAAAACATTATTTGTGTATGACAGCAATGAACATATTTCAATACACTTATAAAATAATTTTTACTGTCATGAAAAACTAGCCACCCCCTTGACACCTAAAAGCTACTCCGTGCACAGAGATGTCGTATTTCTCTCGATTTTGAATAAAAACAAAGATGTCTTCCCGTAGAGTGGACGAGAGGGTGCAGCGAGGAAGCATCGTCGCTCGCTCTGGCTCACTCTCCCGTTCGTCAACTCTCCCTCGAATTTGGGACAGCAGAGAGTACACTCTGTGATGTCAAGAGGGTGCGAGAGAGTGCTATCTTGGCTATTCGAGACATCCTAAGGCCTAATCTTACTCGCTCACCACTTGCCTGGTAGCCACTATGCGCAGTGTGTTCAACTGACGTCTGTCATCGTCGGGAGGACGTATCTTGAACGGTCGCCGGCGACGAACGCGGAACTTCAACACTCCGAGGAACCAGTTCCGCCTATCGTCGTCGACGGTCAGATGTTTATCGGCCGTAAACAAGCTCGGCCCAATCAGTCCCCTAACATCCTGTTATGATACAAATGATCCAGGACTTGTACTGAGCGGGTGTATAGATAGGCGATGATTGGCAGTAATGGAATCGCTGTAATTTCCTGCGACGAAAGAGAAAGAAGTTTTCCATCCTTCCTTGATAGGAAGACTATACCTTAGAAAAGGAGAACATATCTCATTTCAAACGTGGGAGGAATCAGGAAAGAATGACTTGTAGAGTTGTTAGCCAGGATACTTAACGAGCACTATACAGTTGGCGCATGAACTGTGTTGCAAAGTGTTAGGAGAAAGTTTTTTCAAGAGAGAGAACAATACATGCATTCGAAATCTTTACCTACGGAAAGAAAACGCTTTTAAAACTACGCTTCTTTATTTTATTTTAAAATTTCGATGGCTTAAAGCACATTTAAGTCCATTTTTAGAAACTGTAAAAGAATATTTCATATTGTTCTAACAACTACCAGTTACAAATTATACTATATGTATTATTTTTACCCATGGTTTCATCTAAATATACATTATAAGCAAGTTACTTCTGCTAGGGAGTTAAAACTTTTTAAATAAATATTAATTAGACGATTTGTATGGACATACAATATGTGTGCTTTAAGCCACCGATACATCATGTTTAAAAACTTGGTTTCCGGCCGTCACAAAATGGCTAAAAATGGTTTTTGAGACTGCTGTCAAGTAAATAACGCCAACAAAATCGTTAACAGGAAATACTTAGAGAAGCATACGCTGGACAAACACTTTCCGTACATAAAATATTATCGTCACAGCTCGAAATCCCATAGGAAAACGCTGACAACCAAAATATTGCACGCCTATTTTGCGCCCCGCGACAAAGGCGACACTGTTTCTGACGTACGAGCTAGTCTAGACCTTGTCGCTATCCTGTTTCCGTACTTCAAAGGAGGAATCTAGAGCCCATTCTGTACAGGGCCCTTAAGGCCATGATCTTTCATTTATTTCAAACATTTGCAAATAACTAGAATATTTTTTAACCATATGCTTAAAAAATTTTTGAGACTGTTTACAGTCATACGATACACAAATTTGGTAGAGCGTTTTTCAATATAATATACCGTTTGCTAGCAAAAAATTACTTAGCTTCATTTTGGCTTATTTTGACAACAAAATATGTGACATTTCAGGGGAAAAAAAATTTAAAAATCCCTTTGTTGTACTGTAACGGAAAAATTCAGCTACAAACGATGATACATACGTGTTAAAACTGAATATGAATTTTTGATATATGTATTAATTCGCGTTAAAAAACACTATCGAAACCACGTCAAAACTAAAGCGCGAGGTCTTAAGTGAGAATACAATTTATTATGTTTTCTTACGTGTCAGTTTTTAGTGGTTAAACTAATATGTCAGTTAAGCAAAACACACTCACTAACATTGTATAACCATTCTTTTATCTGAGCACTTCTGGCATTCTTGTTATAAATTTCTTCAAATTCCATAGAACTTCACCAACTGTAAAAAAATTATTTGCAATTTGTCTCTTAATTGATAAATATACGTTGTTGATTATTTTAAATATTCAATTAATTAATTAACTATTTACAAGTAGCCTTTTCGTGCTTAACAGTAAAAATATAAAAAATTAAAAATATACTAAATAAAAAAATTATCTTAAATATAATGTTATTACATTAATATAACTCTTACGAAATTATCGCAACATAAGTATGAATATATCTGTCAACAGTTATATGCTGTAAAATATACGAGGTTGAGGCCAAAAATATTCCAAAGGTTGACTTTAAATGTTGTCAGTTAACGGTAAAGTGTGAAAAATAAATTTTTGGCACCCATGTGTGGATTAATTTTATAAGCGACAGTTACATGGATTATACGCATACACACATAATTGGGGTTATTAACTCAATCTTAACACTAAATTACAAAATCTAACTGAATTTTAACTAGGCCTCTCTTTTTATATATGCATTGTTACTGTTTAGTTTTAACATCTCATATAAAAACGTATGTTACATTGGCTAAAAACATTCAGTCGGAAAAATGCTGAAAACTTTTTTGTTACGTTTAACATTAAGATAAATTAAATAATAGGACACGGAAACGTCGCATATTGAACAGTTAACTATAACTGCAGGCTCAATGCCTAATACAATAAATGCAGACACAGTTTAAATTAATTTTCCTTTATTACATTTAGAAAATTCAACTTAATGAGACCTAACAGAATTATCTGATAAAAAATTTGCGGTTTTTAGAGTCAAATATAAAAAAGACATCACTTTGTTTTACGTAAAACATGAACAGACACGCATGACAAAAAAAAACTACACCAGAAAAAAATATTTTGGTTCCACATCATCATACAAATTTTAAACCACTATTTAAAGTAATGTTTAAGATATATTTATGTTACTGCAACTTCATACAGTCGCTTTGTCTCAAGTAGTTCCACTTAATATTATATGAGTATGTTTTAGATATACGCATGTTTTTTTTTTTGCTTTGAAACAAACTAAACGAACATAGAATTTCTATTGAGGAACGATATGAATATGACTGGAAATGTAAAAGTTGTTAATAATGTTTGCTTTACAATTTTGGAAATAAATAACGATCAGGTAAGCTTCAATAATACTTCTGGGGATCGACGTAATGTCGTTTAGTTGACATTTTGCTACAGACAAAACCTAATAATATTCTCCACGAAGTACTATTATTATTACTTGAACAATTGTTCGTTGTTTATTGACCATATTAATGCATACTTAAAATCGTATGCGAGTCTTAAAAGTTGTGTATCTTTACTCATCAGTCATTATTATGAACTGACTGCCATCTTAGACAGTTTACGGTGAGCGCCTTGCAGGTACTCCACCCGCTAGGCAATGAAGATGTGTGGGTGGAGGTGTTCAGGCGCGCAGTATGGTGTTGTGTTTATTGTAACTTTCTTGCTCTGCTATTCTAGCTGGTCACATTAATTGTCGTATTCCTTCCCTGCACGCATATGCACATTAAACGACAACACCTTAAAAACGGCCCCCATTTATCTCTAATAATCTATTTTTATTCCCGCAGTTTGAAAGTTGTTTATTAATATTGGTTTACGATTAGTTAAGAATTTATACAAACCTTGCTAAATTTGTTTATTCAGGCCATTACATTATCCTCTGCTAAATGTAGTAATTAACTCTCACATGAAACTTACATACGCTGATAAAATTAAATTAAGGCAAGACGTAGTCTTCGTCGATAAGTTATTGAAACGTAAGGTAGCAATTCAGACTTTCAGCAAAAAATAATAATTTAAGGGCAAAACCCCACACAACATAAAACAGCGATGGATTTCAAGTTACAACAGGTTATCTGACGGTCTTAATATTTCTTTGTTATACAGTACAAGATGCCATTAAAAAAAAATCGGTGCTATGTGGCAAATATGTTTCTACGCAAAACAAATCGTGAGACATATTGTCCTAAGTCACAGCTTTATATTTCATTTGCATACAAACTAGCACTGTAATTATACATGAAAAGAACATACAACAGTGATACTCAAGGCATGTATTACGAAGACGCTATGTATATACCCTTTGCGGATTGAAATCATTTAACACAGCCCCATTTCTCACTTTGCTTACACACATACGAACCTTAAATTTTAATCTAAGACCTCGGAAAAAGCTAGGTTTAGTTTCAAAGTTTTATTTGACTTAGTTAATAATATTTTACGTTTCCTCGTCGTCTGCTGTGAGGAAATGTTCGGTCGAATACAAAGTCTGTGTGGCACAACAAAATTGTTTGCACAAAAAACAGTTTAAAAAGTAGTTGCTGAGAGAAAAATGTTTTGTTTACTCGAGTAATGATTGTTCGGTTGACGAAATGCATTCTTTTGTATAGTTTAGACTGAAGCTTGAGATATTTAAACTTGGATTGTTCGTAAAAAATAATCGTTAAATAAAGAATGATCAAATTATTTTATGCGTCAATTGTCAAATACATGCTATTTATGCAAATTCAACACATTATTATTTCTGATGCGATTTTTTACACTATTTGCCTCAGTAAAAAAGTTCATTAACATAAATCACAGATACTATATTAATTACCTCAGAAATACCTCTTACAAAATATGGAAGTAAATAAAGGTGTGCATAAATATTAACGTTAGCGTGGCTACCAAAATCTACGCTGGTTTATTTCCACGTATTATAGGTTAGGTAATGCTTGGATGCCAGATGCCAGAGCATGTTATATAAATGGTCTACTCTGAATATATATATATATATATATATATATATATATATATATATATATATATATATATATATATATATATATATACACACACACACACATATATATATATATGTGTGTGTGTGTATGTGTGTGTGTGTGTATCAATTCCTGACAGCATAAAAAGAATGAAATTTTCTTATTGTTACAGGAAAACAGGGTACTATATGAGGTAAAATAGTATTGAACTTTAATTAATGTTTAAGTAGTGTAGAGCTCATTGAACCAAATATGTACTTGTACGGCAAATGTATGTCCAATAAACTACATATTATTTTGAATCCGGCAAATAGTTTTGCACCGTTTGATATTTTACCTAAGTAGCAAAATATTTGGTTTGCGTTTTTCTCTAGACGCAGTTCTGCTCGTTAAGACAACTTGGAATGACGCGACAGATATTTCGTGCAGTTTCGCGAACCTACTGATAACTTACGACCCAGTTCTACTGAGACTTAGACAGCTGGCCGTAGACAATATTGCGCCCCTAGTTATTTTACTGACAAGTGTTACTATGTCTGATAAACAACGGATTTGTTTCGTTCAGAACAGCACTAATGCGCAAAGCACAAAAATTACTAACATAGGATATCAACCTGCAGTATTCACCATCGTTATTTTGTATTTTTTTTTAAATGTGCAAGCAAATATACAGGATGCCAAAAAATCGCGTAATAAGAACTAACGCGAATCATGTGCTGAATTGGAGTCGAAAATGTAAATGGTAAAATGTTTATAATTAAATTTCACGTGCAAAATGTAGCAACACTGCACGGAGAAAGAGCCATCTTACGATCCATATCCATGAATTATTTTATGTATGTTACATCAAGTAAACGTAGAATAATGCTTAGACTGCTCGGGAATTTAACCTGCACCCATCATATGGAGGTTAAGTAGTATAGGTAAGATAAGTAAGCGTAATATATCTGTGGATGACAAGATGAGACTAACTAAAGTTCCGTGTTGCTACACTGTGCATGTAAAACCTTATCACACAACATTTTTCCAGTAACATTTTCGTCTCCAATATAGCCCAGGACTCGCTTCGTGTGCTTATTATGCGGTAGTTTCTGGACGCCATGTATGTCATTCTCACATATTCTTATCATGCTTAAGAGTGCGTTGTAGATAAATAAACACTGAAAACATAAATTGATTTCTATGCTCTTTTCGAAGCCAATATGGATAAAATACTCAATGACAATCCTAGATAATGGTATTTTCCAACTTTTTGAGTTAATATTTA
Source organism: Medauroidea extradentata (assembly GCA_003012365.1). NCBI lineage: Eukaryota > Metazoa > Arthropoda > Insecta > Phasmatodea > Phasmatidae > Medauroidea > Medauroidea extradentata. The sequence continues at coordinate 63,668 of PNEQ01012212.1, read as the reverse complement.
TCCAAAATTGCTAACTCGTTACGCGTAATCTCTTGCACCACAGTTAAATGCATGAGGTTCCGGCGTCAGAGATTGTGCCTCAGAAGTTCGTAACATCGGACACTATTTTATTTAAAACGTTGGCTGAAACTATTGGCTGGGATTGCTACCGTTTAATTTTCGCAAGTTGGCTTCAAGAAACCTACAGTTATAGATAAATGCTTTTAGGTCGTTAACAAAAATAAATAGTTTCATACAGTAAAGTAATTAATTTGGATAATGATTTGATAGTCGCAAGAGAATCCACATGACTTCAAGTACCACGAGGAGAAGTTTGTCATACTCATACTATGAGCTGTTAATCTGAACTCTAATTTTCACGAAACGAATCAATTACCAGCAATGCTGCAGATAATAACATAAATAGCACGTAGTTTATGACAATATAAATACTTTCGAAAGCCGTTTTTAGATTCCTGGCCTTCGGTCAGTTGCGTAATTGCCTACTCTCCCGACGTTACGCACGAAGCAGCTCCATTACGTTTGCTTTCCAGACGAATCGGAACTTAATGAGCTAGAAAACAACAGTATAATATTTGCGCGGGTCCGATTCTTGGCGCGGAACGTAACGGCCACCACAATACGTCGTTAGGAGCCGAGGCATAAAAGAAGTTGCGGCACAAAGGAGTTATCGTAGATGGAGTGGGGAGCTGTGAGAAGGGACGGCTGGGTATGTAGGAGAGAGCATAATTACATTCCGGAGGGCATCCAGGGACATTATTGCGAAACCCCTCGCGCCGTGAGCGAGCCTACGAGGTTGCACGAGAGACCGCGATAAAATAAAAACAAGTCCTAATTGGGTGGCGGGGCGTCAAACGCCACTTTCTCCTCTCTCTCGCCTTCTTCTCCTGCTGATCCATCACGCCGATAAACAATACGTAATGAACTCGATTGAAACCGACCCCGCTTACTTATTACGGGTGTCATTACGAGTTGTTTGTGAATTGCCTCGCCGTACCAGGCTTATGACTGTGCTTCGGTCTGTTTTCTTTGTTTGCACCACATTCACAGCACTTGGTACTGTAATAACACCTTTTGCCTTTGGAATTTTTAATGTACATTTCCATGGCACCTTTCATTCACACGCCCTCATTTCTGCACTTTGACGTCCCTGAAACTCAGGCGAGGAAAAAAAAATTAAAATTAGTCAAGAATAACTGTAGTCAGATAATTTAAAAAATATATAAACCATAAAATAAACACAAATTCTTGCAAGGAATTTATTCCAGATACTACTGAAATAAATGCAAATAAATGTTAAAATAATAAACTCCTGTTTGTGTTTAATCTTTTCTAAATTCTTACTAGATTTATTGTGTACTACAGCTAATATTAACTAGTTTTCTAATTTATTGTATCATCTGGTTTTCTGTGGAGAAATAGTGAGACTATAGCGTATAACCACGACTTTACATTCTTTCAATCCCATTTCAAGAATCTTTAATACATCCTACCTTTAATTTAAGTGGAAATGTTTGTGCTCCAACTGTTTGAGTTCTCAGTAAGCAACGAATATATCAGTTTACATACAAGCATATATAACCTTATTACAGTATACCGGTTATAAATGAGATGGTATTACAGATATCTCAGTGGAATGAGCAGTTCCAAGGCTAACGTACGTGTGGAATGAACACCCTACTCAAAATAAATTGCGGCAGCCCACATACATACACACTTAATTATTTTACGGTGTCTAGTTCGGCAGAACGTATTTTCGTAAAGAAGTCTTCAGACACCCTTTCCGAAATTCCCGTGCACCTACCTTGTTCATCACAACGCATACTCGATAACATTTTACGTTCAGAATTAGGGAAACACATTTTACAACAGAAGAGACGTATTCATGAATATTTTTATGACGTACTCTGACCCTGGCATAAACGTCCCAGTTGAACGTTAGCAAGAAATAACTGGCGAGGCGTGAAGATACGTGACCAATCAGACGAGACTGAATTCCCCTGTGCTGACTTCCAACTGTTACTGAAATAACCTCACTACTTATTCTGTAATATGATGCCGTAGTTTGCTTTTGTCACAATTCACGGAAAGTTTACTTTCAAGACTGTTTCTATTAAACAGATTTACATGATGTATCAGTCAGACTATTCATCTCTCAATAGCAGTATAGGTTACTCCTGATTTTCGTACTTGGAAAATGTGGCGGAAATTGCTATTGGCAGTCAATTTCACTCCATTTACTCCCAAATCTCACCACTTTGGCATTATGCCACTGTTTCCATTTCACGTCATATCCTCGCGAAAGATCAAGAACTCAATCCTAAACACTCACCAAAATCTCTACACTTCACTCTTTAACCTTCACTGTTCATACTTCGTAGTTAGCATGACTGTACTCAGGCTGTTCACGAGCAGTGCTGGAATGACATGCCTTTGTAGTTAGCACCAACAAAACACAAAGGTTTTAACTTTTAAAGCATAATTTATCCTTTAAAGTATTACCATTACTTAAAGCGGCATATTCAAAGTTTTTATTTGTAAACTCCTGAAATGACACATTTTTGAAATAAAAAAAATATTTTTTTTTGTAGGGGAGGACCCTAGGAACTCCCTCCTACTATTTAGCTAGGGGTATATGTATAATGAGCTGAATTCACCTTGCATCAAACGATATACTGACCCCGATTAAAGTCAGTACGACCTGGTACTACCAGAATTGTCAAAAGTGTGTCGTTCATACCGCATTCGAGAAAATATTGCACATTAATGCGTTCCGCGTATATGTAATTTGGAATAATTTCGACCAATGACGTATGTGTAGGTTCAAGTAAACTTCGCTACGCTGAAATTCTTCAGACGGTCGCTTACTTGGCATCTGTACTGTGTTGCGGTATGTTTGAATTATTTTCTTGTACAAAACTATTAAAGGAGACCTTGGTGGAGCAACCGAGCAGTGGCACAACAGTCGCCTCGCATTCGGGAGGACTTGGGCTCGAATTTACTCCTGTCATCCTGATTTGGTTTTCCAGGGATTTCCGAAATCAATCCAGACGAATGCTGAGACGGTTCTTTAAACAGGCCCTGGCCAAATCTCTCCCTCTTCCTCCGTATACATCTACCAAGGCCTTGTGCTGATCGAAGTCGTTTAAGTGACAAAATAAACAAAAAATAAATATAAAAACATGTAATATGTACACTTTATATAAAGGCGGAAGATTACTTGTTACACATCACACAAGTAAGAAACATTCACCAACACAGCTGGAAACATCCTCCTCAAGACTGAAGTACCTTAAATTGTATGAACCGCAGACATGTGAGATCACGCCAGGGAGTTTCATTGTACAGTATGGCGATCAACAAAACTAGATGCTCGTATGTTAAATACTCCCGTAATTTCACTACCACAGCGAAACAACTGTGAGTCATTTCATTGGCCTGATCGTAGAAGTCATTCCAGTTTTCAACCCGCGTAGAAATTAAAAATTATTTTTGCCTTACATAAACTCGTCTTTCACTAGGCGACCGCCGAGTGGTGTGCACAGTTTTGGCCGTTTCCAGATCATTCGAAAGTCGCTCAGCGTTCACAAGTGACGTCTGGATGGGAATACCAATCAAAGAACGTCAAACGTGTGTACACCCACTTTAGATGGTCGTCTGTGTATCTTTTAAGTTTATTTTTACTCCGCCGAAAAAGGCGAAAACGTGTGTGATTCTGTGGTCTTTTTAAGACACACACATCTCGGCGCGTGTCTATTAAAAAGGTAGTCCATATGCCCTTTACACTCTAAATCCGAAAAAGTGGTAAGAATCAGTGAAATCTCAATAACTGAAATTCTAGTTAACGATTTGTTTCTTACTGATGAATCTATAAAATCCAATAAAAATCAGTTAACAAGCAGGTGAAATTCACTGTGAATAAGTTGAAATCACTTTTAAAACAGTAACGTTTGGTCACTGAAACAATCAGCATGGTTTCAGTAACTTCAGTTGATAATTTTTTACTGAAACGACTGAAATTTCGCCCAGGTGTTCCATTTCTCACAGATTCAAGCTTAGAATGTATAATACACAGTTATATTTAATATCAGGTCACAAAATGATATAGCCACCACCGAATGTCTCATAGAGGCGAGTAGTCGCAGAGAAATCTGCACGCCAGTTCAGGATAATTAAGGTATGTGTTTTTAATAAACTTGCAGTCAGATATATATATATATATATATATATATATAGTCACTTGAGAAAATAATTCTCAGTCTTGTTGTTTCTTTTACATAAAAACTATTATGCGTACGGAAATGAATATTTTTCGAGTTCAATAACATTCATATTAGAATCCACTAAGCCTGACAGCAGCAAGAGGGAAAATTGTCAGGCTTAGTCGATGCACTACTCACTGGAACATTAGACAATGATCGAATGGACGGGGCTTGAGTATGCGTAGAACCATGTATTCTAACATGCAGGTTTTCTTTTTTTTTATAATAACGTGAAATTTCTGAAATAATACTGTCATATGCGACATTTTAGCAGCATACTTAATATCAAACATGTCTTTGAAAGAACTGTGCAATGGGAGTGCATGACTGGATTTTTTTTAGTTTCCTTTTGACAGTCATATAATTCGCAATGGAGTATGTCCAAGTAAATAAATCCAGTCATCAAACATGTCACTATAAAAATAATTTTTTATAAACACACAATGAGCGATTTGAGCTGAATGATTTCTTAATGGTAAATTTTTTCTTAAGATGTTTATGTAGGTTTATTTTTGTTTGAAATAACTATATTTAAAACTAACCCATTTAAATGTGTTTGTTTCACACACACTTTTTTTATTTAGCTACGTAGCTGCTACCTTGGTTGAGTGATTTATTAAGCTATGAGCGGTAGTTGTTTTTTTTTTTTTTTTTACTTTGGTTCAAATAACTCGAATGATATTTAACAGAATGACCGTGTGCAGTAGTACAATCCACAAATGTTTGTAGGATTTTTACAAAATAATGAACAGTTTTGATTGATTTTGGCTTATTCTCATAACAAAACTGGCGGAGGTTTCAGATTTGAAAATCTACAAAATTGTACGGTTTATTTCACAAAAAATATTAAAGCACACATAAATATATTAATGCCAAAATAACGCAGCGATTCTTCGATGTCGATATTTGGTTGCATTAAAAAGAATACGATTAAAATCACTGAAAACTGCCAGAGTTGGTCTTGAAATATCGCACGAACTCCGATCCCTTGTTCAAAGAATCTTTTATTAGTTTCACTAGACCCACGCCGCAGTATGCCCACAGTAGGCTAATGTTTTGGGAGTACACCAACACCCACTCTTGTTTTACCTTCTGAAAATCAAACCATTTTTGAGGCTCTTAGACATAGATAAATGACATCCTTTCGTGACCACTGAGTATTAGAAGAGGTTTGTAAATATGTAGATACGAAGCTACTGATGAACCCTTGAATGAATTAAGCATCAGTTACAGGGCTTAACGTACCGACATCGAGACAGGAATAGTAGCAAAGTAAATTAGATACAATAATGAAAACCTCTGTGACATGTGCCAACGAACCAAGCTGCCACTCCCCCGGAGTAATTGTGTAAAAGCATCATGATGCCGATACCGGAATTAAATTCCGGGTCCTCCTCAATTGTTTTCAAAGTGCACAAATTCGTTCTGCTTTCTATGTGTTTACATATCTTACAACAGCTCTACTGAAAAAAAAATATCTTATATTTGTACCGAATATTTATCAGTTTGTAGAATTTACTTCTGATTATATTTGGGTTAGTAAACAACTCAACAGTCAGTGATTTTTGCGTACTGGCACGCGAAAGCCAAAATTTTACTGTTTTCTGTGATACTGCGTTAATAAAAAGCTTTAATACATTGACACAAATATTTCAACGATATATCATTATATCTGTAGATAACGCTTTGAGCACATATGAATATTTTGGTAATTAGGTTTTATGATCACTTCAGGTTCTAGCCTTATATGCAAGAGATACGCAGGCCTGTAAATCAAACAGGCTCTAATAGCATGTATATTAAACTGATTATATCACAAGTTGTCCTGTCGGATCCTTTTATGGCACCTACCGTGTTAAATGTTGGAATGTTCGAATGACCCTGAATAATCAACATTTTCTTTTTAAGAACCACTATTATCGGGGTTTTCGTATAAATATCAGTTTATGACCATTTTAGTTTTGTTGTAGCAACCCGACAGATAATTATACGTCAGTTTATGTTAAATTGTCAACGAAAACAACATAAAAAAGAAACAGATTGCCACTATTGATTAAAGTAAGTGAGAGACTTCACAGCAAAAACGTTGTATTCATAGCCGAGAAAAAATTCCTTAGATTTTTTGAAAAATATGTAAATGCAATATAAATTTGAAACCACAATTCTCACGACATTATATATATATATATATATATATATATATATATATATATATATATATATATATAGTGTGTGTGTGTGTGTATACACACATATATAGCAAATTACGATCTATAATTTATACCTACACAATTCACTAAAATCCAACTAAATTTTGTTCGAGTTCTCGTAGAATTTATCTCGAAACAACATCAAGATTCTAAATTAATTAAATATGGTGTATTCAGCAGCAATAATTACCGAAGTACGTAACATTTCGCATAATTTATTAAAATTTGAACCAAAATAATTCCCTGAAATTCTTAAATAAGGACTTTCATGTGATCAGTTTTTCTCCTAAAGTTATCAAGTTATAAACTTGAAAATAGTTTCAAATGGAATTTTAGCTAATATAGATTTTCTTCAATATTACGAGTAATTTTTTTTCCACATATTAACGGCCTCATTGGACCACTTATGTCATTAATTTTCTGAACGTGTTCTTTGGTAAGTACATGTTTAATTCTGTCCTAATTGCCCAATGGCTTCTCGATCTTTTTGATCTCTTCCGTTTTTCCTCATTTGGCGAGTCGTTTGTATGGCATTTGTTTCAAACTTATTTCCTTGTTTTTCAATGTCTTGAGTTTTGTTTTGTTTTTCATATCATCCAAAATTATTTCTAGTTCTTCCATATCGTCTCTAATTTCCTTGATTCGTTCTACTTGTGCTTTAGCTTACTGATTTCCTCTCTTATTCTGCTTGGCAATTTGGTTTATTGTGTTATTATGTGGCCAAGGATAGAAATCCACTTCTTACGTAAAATATCTGTGATGGGCACCAGTTCCCTGTACACCACTTCATTTGATACAATCCATCACTGTGCCTATTTTTGATATTTAAAAAAAATCAGTTTTAATCAATAAATGGTATAAATTTTATGTACATTTCCTGAGAGAGAACAAACTATATATAGCGACCCAAGTAACACTGATTATCTACAGCCAACAACGGATGTCCGTCCATACACTGACATGTCGCACACTTCCAAGTCTCGACCCTACTTAATTTATTTATTAATAATAATTATTAAATGATTAATTTGTAGGGAAAATATGACACAAAATTGGCAAAAAGAAAAAAAAAATTCTGTTGATGTGACCGCTACCAAATTTCAAAGGATCACCCGCTGGGCTGATGTGAAGATTACCTTAAAATTTAATCGAAATCGCAGCCGTTTTGGAGTCCACAGGGAACATACGTACAATCGTCGGAATATATATATATATATATATATATATATATATATATATATATATATATATATATATATATATATATATATATATATATATATATATTGCGTCATAGAAAGCGAGATTTTAAATACGATTTTCACAATCTCTAATTGTCTCTAAGCTCAAATAAATTCAATATCGTCAATTTCGTTTTTTCGGCAAGGGACACTCTCAATAAATTGAAATTCGCACAATTATTAAGACTTAAAATGCAGACAAAATTGATTTCCACAATTTTCCCCATAAAATATAGAAAACTAACCTAAACACATTTATATTTTCTATTTTATTTTTAAGGTTTGATAAAAAAATTCAGATCAAATGACAATTCCTTAATGCCTTTGAATGTTTCATGCACCGGGACAGAATGGTAAGCTGTATTATTGTGGACATATGCCGTTGCAATATTATATCGTCCCAGAAATCATAGAAACAGACTAAGAAAGACAAACAACGAAATACGAAAAAAGAGAAAACAAGCCGAGTTGGCTGTAGCCAACACATCCGTAAACCAAAACAACAGTTGTTGTCTCTTTTTTCGTATTTCGTTGTTTGTCTTTCTTAGTCTCTTTGTAAGATTTCTGGGACGACATACTATTGCAATGGCGTATGTCCAAAATAATACAGCTTGTCGACAAATCCTCAGTTACAAATATTTAGTAGGTACACAAAATTGTTCATTTCTTTCTACTACAAGTCCCGGATTTTGGAAACTGTTGCTGTATTATGTTGTTATTTATATTTCGTTGGCATAGTATAAACCTGTACTGTAAATGTACGATAATCAAACAAATCACAAAGAAAAGAAGCCTAGAGGGACTCGGCCTGTTTCCACAACGATACACGAACAATCAATCAACTTCACAAAAGAGAATTAAATTTTTATAACGCAACGGTAGAACAGAAAGACATTAAAACAGGACAACCAACACGAAACGAAAGACGGAAGTTTACAAGAAAAACAGTGTGATGCGCATAAGTGACTTAGAGATATGAAAATATTCAGTAAACGTAAATGTAAGGAATAAACAAAAAACTCGGAATCAACACAAGTTTCAGCCAACGAAAAATGCAACGTTTCGTGATCTGAAACCTTTTACCGTCTTTCTCTTGCGCTGGTTGTCCTGTTTTCATGTCTGTACGCTTAGTTGTTGCGATATATGAAGTTATTTTTTGTGATGTATATAAGATGATCCTGTCTAGGTTTTACAACTAACCGAACTCCCATGTACTCAGTACAACTACTTTGTACACACAGTTTCACATACTTGCAATCAAAGGTCTCTACTTCGCCAATACTGCGACGTATATCTATAGATTAAAGGCGAACAATAACATGACAAATGACCACTCTCATATTCACAACACTAGAAATTCAGAAACCTATATAGATCCGGTATAAACAATAACTATGGTAGAAATGCAGTTACTTTTCAAGGCTTTAAATTATACGATTCTGTTCCCTCTGACATAAAGAACTCTCCTAATCTTTAGTTATTTCAAAAGAGAGTCAAAAGTTTGTTGTACAATCTATTAATGTATGGGGGAGTATCTTGGTTTACTTTACGTAATCTGATCATGTCTCTTAGTTGCCTTTATATAAGCAGTTAATGCCTAAGTAATCACATCTTGTTTTCAAAAATTTACTGTCATAACTTTGTTTACACGCAAATCTGGCTGGCATGTAAACATATACCTTTTATCAATGTAGAATATCTGATAAATTGTTATTGTATGTAAATATTAAAATTTGTTACTATATATCATGATCCACTAGCTTAGGTTTTTTATTACACTAATTATGAGTGATTTTTGTTCCTGATGTTTTACTCGTAATATGTCTACAACACATTGGCTAGGTACTCATATTGTTACCGTGTATTTCATGTGATGTTCTGTTCATCTCTCTTATTGTGTGTTCTACTCCACTGTAACCTGCAGTATGTTTATTGTCTATGTTGTATGTTTACCTCACTGGCTGATTGTTATTGAGAGCAATGTCTCTACATAGAGCAGTTTGCTCAAAGAAACCAAAATCTCTGTTATTGTCAAATAGTTTATATTATTATGTGCAACAAATTCAATTAAAATCAATTAAATTCTATTCTATTCTTGGGGGTCGCAGTGGCCGAATGGTCAGAACATTCGCCTCCCGCCAAGGCGATCCGGGTTCGATTCCCGGCGGGGTCGGACCTCGGATTTTCGCATGTGGGAATCGTGCCTGACGACGCCGCTGGTCGGCTGGTTTTCTCGGGGATCTCCCGTTTCCCCGCCCTTTCATTCCGGTGCTGCTCCGTGCTCGCATCACGCCATCCCTCACCAGCGCTAAAGACCTAGAAGATGTTAGGCGCTGTCTAAAATCTCTCACTCTGTCACTTTATTCTATTATTGGGGTTGGTTTGATCGTCACTCATACGTGGTTTATGGCCAATTAAAAATAAGCAATGGCTAGAGCCATGAACTTTTCGCGAAAAGAATTTTGCCCCTTAAATGCACATCTGCAGCTCTGTTTTACGATTATTGGCAGCGTATCTTTGTGAATTGACGTCTCTCGTTTGACCTTGCCAATCACAATGACGTCATTGCAACACCACATGTCTGTGGTGTACGTGTACAACCTCGAGACACGTGAGATTTAAAACATCCAATCACTGACTACGAAGCAAAGATGCAGGTGCGCACGTAAGGCACTGAAACGAAGTGAGGCAAAAATCTTTTCGCGAAAACTACCGGTCCCTACCCATACATTATACTGTTTGATAGCTCACTGACACAATGGTACATCATAGTTATGCGTGCATTTAGTAGCTTCTTTAGTATTGACAAGGGCATTAATATTTCTGAAGTTAAATAACTCGCAGAGGCTAGACTCCACTATACTATGCATAAGCGAACATCAGCCACTTGTCCACCGTCTGCTGCTTCACTGAGTAGCAAGTTCCACCCTAGGACAGAAAGGATTTGATTCGGCTCTGATAACAAGCAACTAGGACGTGTAGTTAGAGCTATGGTCTTATCTCCAATCGTATCAGATATATATAAGCGAATATTTCCGGCGCTATAATTGTTGACTCAAAAGTAATTTTTCCGACGCTGTGAAACAATTCGAGAGGAAATGTATTGTGAATGAGACTCGTATAGGTGGTTGGATACCAGCTTGAACCCAAAATAAGTAAAGAATTTTTTTTTGTGTCTCTGTTTAGCAGTTAAAAAATGACCCGTGATGTATATCTTTCTGGGTTGTGGCTGTGGAGGTGGTCTGAATTTCCATGGCAGCTGGGGGGTCGACGGAGCATAAATCATGTCTGCGACAAGCAATTTTTCGCCACTCACTTCGCCGCGGGTGCCGGTCTCCTGACGGTTCATGGTCGCATGAATCACAACGTGGCAGCGTTGCCCTCAGTCCCCACCCCCTTTCCTTTCATCACCCAACAAACCACAAGGTCCAAGGAAAACTGTCCTCACATCTATCCTCAAAACCTTCGTGTGCCTGAAAGGCTACGTTGAACGTAAGGGTTATCCCCCTCCCAACATCCTTGAAAACCTTCTCTCCATGTATGAGTCTGCAGTCGTCGTTACTCTTCTACATCACGTCTTTGGAGCTTGTAGGAGTTGTCGACTAACATTGGCGACGTCAGTTCATAATCTCCCGCTGCAACACCGATAAAAAAAAGTTTTGCACCCCCTCTCCAACCTCCGTACATTACCTTCGTTGGTGGTGGGTTGTACGCCTTTCAGATGACAGCACTCTTTTAGTACTGTGGCGCGTACAATAAAGTGTGTGCTGTGGTCTCATCTGGCATGCAAATTCATCATTGCTCCCAGTAAGCTTTCGGCCGTTCGTTTGCTCTGAGATCCGGACAGTGCAAGAACTTATCTTTAGTTGTGTATTATAGCTTGCAGATCGTGTCCGCAATTATTAGAGAATTGGAAATTCCGCGAATTCAATTGAGAAGACATTTGATTTCACACTCCTGTACAAGTTTAGTACTTTCGCGGTTGGGTCACTGTTGCTGAAATTCTTCCTTGACGACTATGAACAAACCACAGACCTGCATAAAAACAATTGCTGATTTCCGCGCTACCTTGTCAGTTTTACAATTGGCTACTCTTTTGTTATCCGCGAAGTGCAGCTGTGTAGACAGTCTGTTAAATTAGAGTTTAATGAATGAGAGTGGCCATTTTGAGAAAGCGTATGATAAATCGCTTTAGTTGGGATAAGATGTTACTTATAGTGTACCATAATCTGGAATTACTTTGGACATGTGGGGTGACTTTCGGACATCAAAAAACATTTTTATACGCACATAGGGTTATATGGTAGCCATAAATACGGAAATTTACTTGTTATAAGTTCCAAATTGTAATTATTCACATGGAATTTTGTACATGCAGCTGAAGATAGAGTGTATAAGTCTAGAATTACAGTTTTTGAAATTTGAGTTGTCGTTTATTTTATTTTAAAACAGTTTCTATGTGAAATGGTTTTTACCTCTACTTCATTTGGTTTATGCAAAAGCGCACTCGTATGACTGTAGGTAAAGTTTTCATTAATTAGATGTTAGGCTTTGGTACAGAAAAATCACGACGTTATTTGTCAGACACTGACTAAATGTTGTCATAAAAAATTTGTTGATATTCCCACAAAGTTGAATACACATAATGAAGAATTCAATGAAACGAATTATTTTTAATTCCTTAAAACCACAAATAAATTGAAAATAGCTCAGAAGATGTCATTAAATATGCAATGTTTATTGAGGAGTTCAAGCGATTTGGGATCATTGCTGATGAGCTAGAGAATGAGTGAGCTAGAGGGGACATTTTGTCTCAAAGTCGTAAAGCAGGAACTGCATAAGCGAGACAGAAGCGACGCGACCCCTGCGACACTAAAAACAAAAAATGTCCACCAATCAGCAGTAACGAGAATTTTTAGTGTCGCTTCTGTCGCGCCTACGTGATTCCACCACGATGCGTGGCAGATACAACGGTGCGCGATAATCGTTACAAGATACGGACATGCTGTAACGGCCAAGAAATATGGTGTGTGGGGTGGTTGTTTCAGAGTGTGGAGTAGCTCCAGTTGTACGGGACATTATTTTGTTCGCTAAAGTGGTAATTGTGCTCATTTAGACTACTCAGTGTCACTTATTACAGCCGCTCGTATGTAGAAAAAAAATTCCACTCATAATGATTTGTAAGAAAAACTGTTTTAGTTTGGACTAATAAATAAATATCGACAAGGAAATGAATGCAAGGGACGGCCGTCATACGGTCGGTGAAATCTGTACAAATTGTTCATTACTTTCGCTGCTATGTTTATATCAACAAATTGCGGGAATGTATAAACTACCTGGGAGGGGAGGAAGAAAATAAAAAGTGATTACTTGACAGTGCATTGCCACTATTAGTCTGGCTGGCGTTGAGCGCACGCACGGGCTGACCACCCCTGGCTCGGTGTGCTGCGGGGGTGGCTATCTAATGAAGATATGAGGTGCGTCGTTTGACCAGCACGTAGCCGTCGGAGACGTGCCCGCGACAAGCACCTGCACCCAGCACGCCATTGTCCTCCCCCCTCCCCTTGAGGCCATTAATCACCTGCGACCATTAGCGACCGCGCACCGGCAATTGTCCCCGTGGGAGGCGGTCATCTGGAGCGGCGAGGAGCCACAGAGGCATGCTAGAGGAGGGAGATCTAATATCGCGTGGCTATATGCAGCGACGATTACAGATGGTAATATTTTCAATTTCGCGAACCTTCTGGAAATCTCCCAGTCTGCCTAGAACAAGGCTATTTGTAGTGACAGTTTTAGTAAGTATTTAAGAAAGCTTATGAGAAATCGCTGTAAGTTGGGGTAAGAAGTCACTTATAGTGTACCATAATCTGGAATTACTTTGGACATGTGGGGTGACTTTCGGACATCAAAAAACATTTTTATATGCACATAGCGCTATATGGTAGCCAAAAATACGGAAATTTACTTGTTATAAGTTCCAAATTATAATTATTCTTATGGAATTTTATTGATATTTACTCACAGTTGACAATAATGAAAAATTAAATATCATATAAGTCTACCAATGTCTCCTCACGTGTCCAAAGTCACCCCTGCTTATGTTTTTTTTAGTTCAGTCTCCCTAAATGGAACATGCTAACTGCTGAATGTGAGGTAGCTATGTTACATCACTAGAAAAAACATTTGGTTATATAGCGTGTTTTTTTTTCATTTTTTCGAAAATTATGTAGAACTGTGAATCACAAATCCATATACCAGCACGAAATATTGTCTTCAGAATTCAACATCTTGAATATTTCATTTACATAAGCTTAAATACATATTTTTATTTATATGTTTTTAAGAAATGAAATGGTTAAATTTTATTATAAAATTTACTGAATTACTATGATTAAAATTTTTTTTTCTAGGAAATTATGGAATTTCTACATAATTAACAATAACACCACAGTTAAATAATTCTTTAAAACTTCTGAACAAATAGAACTAAGAAATTTTGTAATGGATTATTTGAATATATTCAAATATTTAAGTCTATAACAACATTTCTCTTCAACTACAACTTCCAGAAAACATTTCCTTAACGATTTTTGATAATTTTATGTACTACAAACAGCATGATGCGAACAAAGGTTTAAAATGTGACCGAAAATGTCGTGGAATGTGCTAACCGGCAGAAATTATTTCGGTTGTGACACATACATTGGCAGTGAGGTGAATATATTTTATTATGTTGGTTATGAGTGAGATAGTTTAAATTAAATATACATCTCTCAGTCCATTAGCATAAACGTGCCTCAAATAATGTGATTGGTTTAAAGACTGTTTACTGAAACTACCATGTTGTATGCCAATAAGATTTGTTTAAAAAATGTATGACATACTTTAATTTTAATAATAAAGTTCGAGCAAATTTTAGTAGCCATTTATCATGTAAATAATTATCGCAATTCAAGTTGCCAAACATTGTTTAGTAAATGATTAAAGTTAAGAAAAAACTCATACACAAAACTATGATTCTCAGATACTAATAACTTTCCAAAAAAGAAAAACCATGGCGAGAAGATAAAACAACTGAAAATATTAGTTCTGCTCACAAATATTAAATGTATGTTTTTAAGAGATTATTAAATATTTGTTGCAATGGGAGTTTATAGTAAGTATGTATTTAGATTAAGATGAAGAATACCTAGTGGAAAGACGGATCATAATTGCTTAACGATGACATTTTATAGTGAAACGTTACAGTTAATGACCGTTTGCAGCTATGAGCAAATGTGAGACGCATGAAAATTTGCTGAAAAAGATGTAAACTTTTTTTTTAATTCACAAATTCAGCCAGACACATAACATTTCATGTAATCTACATAAAAATTACAGTATCGAAAAATAAACTACCGCGAACACTTACTACCCCCCCCCCCCCTTTTCCGGGATTAAGATGATTTTTGACCACTTTGGCTTCAGAAAACAGTTCGCAACATAATGTCTAAGGAATTTCCGCCCCATAGTAAGTAATTTTACTCGTGAAGTGGGTATTTTGTAAAGACTGGATGTTTTGTCTGCTATATCACGAAATATGGTAGGCCACGTGTTCCTGAAGATACTAAGGAACTGAGTTTAGCTTCACATCCACGCAAGTTAAAGCAACAAGCATCTTGGGAAGATGTCTTTTGCAAATATAAGGAACACTTTCTTCCGCTGTACATTGATGTAGAACGTCATCGGGTGCCAACATGGTTAGAAATGGTTCGCAAGTAATTACCGTACGTGCATTACGTATGCAGACATACTCCAATAATAGAAAAGAATCCGCAAATTTGCTTTTAAGAGTGCGTGGTAGATAAATAAACCTTGAAATAACAAATTAATTTCTACGCTTATTCCGAAGCCAATATGGATGAAATACTCAATGACAATCCTAGATAATTGTATATGGCAACTTTATGAGTAAATATTTAACCTGAATTACTAATTCGTTACGCGTGATCTCTTGCGCCGCAGTTAAATGCACGAGGTTCCTGCGTCAGAGATTGTGCCTCAGAAGTTCGTAACACTGAAAACAATTTTGTTTAAAACGTTGGCTATTGTTTAATTTTCGTAAATTGTCCTCAAGAAACCTACAGTTATAGATTAATGCTTTTAGCATTGAATTATGTACTATGCCCTGTCTATAGTCGTATTCGTATTTTAATCCGTTTAGGAAGGAATGAATAATATCAATTGTTAGTGTCACAAAAATCTACAAATTAAGGATATTATCAAAATACACATAACTGGTATTGCAGGTAACATAATTATAACCACTATATTTTAAGTATCTGTTCAACTACACATGTATTTTTGCTTATTTAACTGATTTGAGACATAGTCACAGTTTTTACAATGAAGTAAACAATGTGACTAAATGACAAAAATGTTTTATGCGAAACGGAACTGTATATCAGACACGGTTTGCTGGACGAATAAGAAGCTTAAAATATTCTTAGTGAATTTTCAAAATCCAGAACCGAACTATGATCAACTCTCGGAGGCAGAATGCCTATCAGTTTACGCCGAAGTTGTGCTTAACGCAGCACTGACATTAGTCAAATACTAGTAACTGTCAAAAAGTTTTTGTCAGAGTAACAAATTACTACGTTATACTTTTATTACTGTACCTATCTGCCTTTAGTCTGTATCTTCGTCGATTGAAGTTGATTATTGAAACGTTACTGGTGTGCACAATTAGCTAAAGAAAACACACACATTTTTTTGATTACAAGATAAGTGCCGACGAACCCACGCACTTCGGGTTGCAGATTCCGATGACAAACTACTTTGACTGGATGGTAGCGAAACTATTAAGTATTTTCTCCAGCGGATTAATTAGATAATTGACGGAGTTGAGTTATTTGGGAAACGGCCGCGACTACTCGGAAATCCACTCGACTGGTGGCCCCTATATACGCTGTCCACCGCCCCGCAGTCCGACGGCGAAGAAATTATCACTTTTCCCGACGGAGTTAAATGCGTGTTACTTGCTTGCTTACATATTCGCGTCTCTCACAGCATCCCGCGTACTCCTCTGTAAGCCTTGCGTCTCTTCCCTATCCCCGAGCACATGGAGGTGACGAAGTTCCTCTCAGCCAATCAGAGAGAGGCACTCTGCCGCCCGCGAATACGTGAGTTCGCTATTAAAGACCTACGTATTTATTACAGAAACTAAAGTTGTATATTTTAACATCATTAAATTACATAAATCAACTTCTGAGTATAGAATACTATTGGCATCTCTTCGTTAATATGTTCATTACATTAAGTGACCGGAGGAGAGGGGAAGAAAGAGCGGGAAGAGAGAGGGAGAAAGAGAGAAAGAAAGAGAGAGAGATAAGCAGGAGGTGCTTGGGGGAGGGGGGCGGTAAGGGCTGGCCCACATGTGGCGTTGCAACTGGCTTCCTATAGGTCGCCCGTCTGTGAGGCACTTACTGACAAAAACTGTAGTTAACATATGTGAATTTACGCTAATTACATTACCATATTTGATTAAGTGGCGCTTGGCAGGTAACATTGATACCAAACCAGACATATTTACTGTAAGATTTATGGCAGTGATAGTTTAATGTGTTTTTATAATTACTATAGATGGCGTATCACAGACCCCTTGATGTTTGACGAGTATGTCGTACTTGTACATACCGATGACAACTGCAGTGTAATAAATATTAATGTTCATGCCACTTCATTGTAATTATTGCCTTTACAAAATGTCCCCATAAAATGTCTTAAATGGTAGCTTATCACTACATTTTATAGTATTTGTCCCGTTAAAAATAAATCAACGGCGAAGTCTGCTATGAAAAAGAGGTAGAGGTGAATTAAACTTGGGAGTTCCCGTTTACTAACACAGAAAATTTACTGAAAATCAGATTATGCATTGAATAGTTTACGATTCGGCATATAGACTGACTCAAATTAAAATGTGTGAAGGTATGCATATAACAGTACTAACATTCAAACATGATTGACCCGACAATGTTAGAAATAGTCTTAAATATGCAGAAATAAATATGAAGGAATAAGAAAGTTCTCTTGGCCATTCTCTCGCCACCATTTACCAGATAGTTCAACGATACACACCCTTCTATCTGCCCACGCCCTATTCGGTTACTGTATGAGAAAATGTGTGTGTGTAATCTCTCGCCCAACCCCTCAAGATATGTTATATGGAGTGTGATAAGCCAATCTTGAGAAGGCTGCCGTTTGGGAGAAATGGCTCGAAAACTTCGCCAATGTATTTCCCCGGGAGCGGTTGTCGAGAAGTGGCAAAACCAGAAAATTTTCGACGTAGCTTGGATTTGGTCTCTGGAGAACGAAAATGAGATAAAATCTAATAGTTTAAACGCAACCATTTTAAGTTAGTTTAGGTCAGTTTGAAGATCAAAATTATAGTATTTTAGGTCTGTTGAAACCTGCTTTCTTAAGGTACATAAAAACAATATTATATTTCTGTTTCTTTTATTTCTGATGGACACGGTGATGAGAGCGTATTTAGTTCCTCTTATTTTGCGAGACTATATTATATTGAAAATATTTGTATGATGCAATATTTGCATGTTATTTTGATGAAGCAGTTCAAATTTTGCAGAAACGAAATTAGCAAACCGCTGCTATGGCAAGAGCTATTGTTGGTAACTTTGTGAGGAATAAACAAGCAAACTTGGTATATTAGGTGTTATGAAAACCACAATAATCGCTCCTAGGTTTGTTTAGGTTAGTTCGAAAATGCTCTCCTATGTTAAGTAACTTTAAGTTAGTTAAAACTCATAGAATGCATAGAAATATAGTTCCCCCTTATTAGAGGACAGTTTTGTTATCTTTAGAACCAGTGATTTCTGGTGAAAATAATTTTGCAAAAATTTGTTTCAATGTCTTCGTGCACCTCTGCAACTCTTCTTCATGGTTATTGGTAGAATGAATTAGTCTTATTTGACTGGGCCAATCAGAACAAGGTTACTGCAACACAATACGGCTGTGATTTGCTTGTAGATCCCTGAAACGCTGAGAGTTAAAAACAGCCAATCTCTGACTTTGAAGCAGAGCGGCTGTGTGCAGATATGGTAATGAAACAAATTGTTTTAAAAATTCTTTTCACCAAAAATCATTAGCTTTAGTTATCTTAGAAAACTACACTCAGGGCGAAGCCATAGCTCTTTTTGTGCTGCAGGGACATGCGATGGAGTTGGGCCGTGTAAAAGTTCGACGGTCGGTGGGTTGGGAGGGATGGGGGGAGGGGGGGAGGTGTATTGGACTTCGGGTGAGGGAAAGGAGGACGGGGGTTATCGCCCACTCGACTGGAACATTCAGCTCAATTAACCCGGCTTATTCAGCAGCAAGCCGTGTCAGCACGGCCTGCGGGCTCGAGTTTGAACTTGCGGGTCGGTGGGCAAGGTGTGCCGTTTGTGGCCTCCTGCACACGGACTCTCGACCAGGAACAAGGGGGAAAACTCATAAAGGGCTCGGGCGAAACGTTTCCGATTGTTTGTTCCCTTAAAGACCATGGTCGAACAAGCACAATAGTACTGCCGTCACAGTAGGGTAACGGTGTTCTGAAAGACACGCAGCGAGGCATAATGTGAGTTTGTTATAGAAAGAAATGCGAAGTTGAAGCATCACCAGTCACGTTGTTATTGCTGTTTATTTGCTTATTTTTTATGTTTAAGGACAATAATAAAAAATAAATAAAAAAATAATTAGTTACCTCGCAATCAAGTCACAAATCGAAAATATTTGTCACAAAATTATGGCATTCTCAGTGCAGATACCATTTCAAAAACATAACTAAATGCTTGTCGGCTTATAGGTAGCAAAAATTGTCGACTAAACCCGAGTGCTTTTGTTAAATTTTAAAGCAACAAAATAAGGAATTTCCAGTAAAATCAATGGACGTATTATAATCATCCGTAAATGGAAAACTCAGCACTAGGAAAAAATCCATTAGTATGTATTTATATTGAATACTATTATACTGGTAGATAATGCGTAATTTCTAATGACTTTTTTCATAGAAATAAAAACAATTTATGTTCTATAATTTTTCTATTGTAATACGTAAAATACAAACTGTGTGACGAATAAACTGCGTAATAATTTTGTAACATGACTGACGAAATGTTATTAACAGTACGCATATATTACAATTTATCTTACTTCTTCTCACTGTACATATGTAATATGTTTACAGTTTTTTATTAACCAATTTTGTCGGAGGTTTCACGTGCTTGGAATTTAAGCATTTTCCAAATTCGTTCTCTCGTGGTCACAAGATTGCTGTCAATAATACGATCCTGCTCGCACACTATTACTATATCATGTACAGCGTTTTAAAAAATGGTGCCATTTTGTATCGGTGTTCACGTACTGGTTATGGTTCTTTTACTTGTGAGGATTGATTTTACAAAATATTGCTATGCTATTCCGCAACTTCCTGCAAATTTATTTACTTTTACATAACATTCTGCCACAGTGAAATTGTTAAAACTTCCAAGTCTGTGTAGGCAAACATTAAAGTCTCTGAAACCATACTGCTAGCGACTCAGTATATTTCAATGGTACGGAATAATAAACTATGTACGGCATGACAAATATAGTAATTCTTACAGGCCAGGGTCGCTGAATGGTCAGACCATTCGCCTACCACCAATGCGATCCTGGTTCGAGTCCTGGCAGGGGTCGGTCCCCGGATTTTCGCATTTGGGAATCGTGCTGGACGATGCTGCTAGTTGGCGGGTTTTCTCGGGGATCTTCCATTTCCCCCTCTCCGACTTTTACAGTATAACATTTGTAAAATGCCGTCAGTCACAGCAAATACAAAACTTTACGCTGCGACAGGACGCTGATATTGATTTAGCTCTACATAAATCATCAAATTTAGGAAAAAAATTTTGTACTTCAAAATTTAGACAGTGCGTGCAAATAACAATTTCTTAAAATGAAATATATACATTTTTAAATAATGACGTTAAGATATATTTAAAAATTGGAATTTTGCGAAAGAAACCACGCACTTTACAGTAAGTTTATAAGGGATTTTAAAAGTACAATTTAATCGCAAAGTTAATATTTACAGGAATTAAAGGACATTCACAAAATAAATTCTGTTGTACATGTAGTTGTTTAATTAGCCAGGAGTATTTTGTTTTACAAATATCAAGTTAATGTTTGGTGATCTGAAAAGGAAAAGTCTAAAATGTTTGGACGGTCTCTGGGTAAAAGGTAACAAGTCACATTTTCGGAATTTTTTGTTTAAATCATCAATAAGTCACAGTTTTACACACCTGTCATTGGGCAAATGAGGATAAGTCTAGAAGCAGTATGAACATAAAAAATGTGCAATGAACTTGCAGTGTGTAAAATTAATCAAGTAAGAAACAAGTATTTCTTACAGGATAAAAAGTAATAAGTTGACTTGTTCCCAATACTCACATTAGCGATGGTCATTTTGTACTTATTCTACAAAAAAGTAAAACAAATGAGTACTATAGAAATATATTCTTATTTCTGCATAACGTATGGTTAACTAGTTCGTTACATATTTCATATGTCTTTGAAATATTCAATTATGGCAGAAAATATTACACGATTATTTCTTTTAACAGCAGTCGCAGTACAGAAATCTACGTAATGTGTTGAAAATTGTAATTTCATTTTTTCATTGCAAGGAATGACTATAACCCTTTCCAATTAATTTAAACCGTTTTATATTGGCCACGATTTTGTTGACAGTACCTCAGTGATACGAAGTTGGTTAGACTGAATTGCGTAAAAAATCACAGTGACGCAGTGAACCTAATCAATGTTAGGAATGATGTTACCACATAAATGAAGAATTAAATGAATAATATAATACTGGTTGAAAAACGCCCACGTCATTATCTTTGCAACGTTACTTGTATAATTAATTTTATATAATGTTTTTATTTTATACTAATATTTACATTAAAATATTGTGCCCATGTAATGACAGTAGTTGCAATGAGAATATAAATCCTGCCATCGTGAGTATGCATAGCAATTTTGAACATTCCCAAAGAGACCAAACATGTTCTCTACAGCAACTCATGTCTAGGAAAAATAAAATCACGCAATGTCTTGCTATGTGTCTTTATGTTTGGCTGGAAAAGATAATTGACACGTTGGATCATAAACTTATGGTACCATGTCACAGTATAATCTTTGAACGGAACAGTGATCGTGTGTTGATTGAGAAAGCGAAGAAGAGTTACCATATGAAATTCAGTCATCCTAATGACAGTGCACAGCTTATCAAAATTTCAGAGAAAAAGAATCCATTAAATGTGATTGAGCTTACCCAAGCGGACTTCCTTGAATATGCATCATTTCTCAGAACAGAAATACAAATGAAGATGGCGAGAAGTTTGTATGGCAACAAGTTAAGTGGCTGCGCTATGTTCTCGATAATCCAACTAAAATGCTGTATAAAACATCTCTGAAGTAAGAAGATACATTCTCTGCCATTGATGTGACACGTCACCAGAAACCTCATCCTTGCCTGAAGCCACAACAGCGTTATAATGATGCAGTGCCAATTTCTAAAGAAGAAAAAAGTCTCATGTTATTGTTAAGTGTGATAAAAACTTGAAAACAGAGAAAAATTTCACTGATCCTATTTGTGAATCAGATGAGAAAAACTATGTTTTAACGTAAATATTTTATTTTCCTTTATTACTTTTAAACAAATCCGTTGGATGTAAATGTTGGGAGTTTTTGTTGAAAATTGAGTGTTGAATCAATTCTTATACAGATAACATAACATATTTACACATCAGAAATTAGGTCCAAAAAGAGCTGGTTTTATGCAACAAGCTAGATTAGGAATTGTGACTAAAGAAACAAGTCACATGAACTCTAAAGTATTTACTGAAATTGCAATGTTTCACTACTAACAGGTGAATACGTCGACATATAAAAGTGTAATGCAGGAGAACTTAAAGAATTTCGTTTTTATTTCTTACCAGGCAGATTTTTGTTTCTCCCAAAAAACGTGAAATTTCAAGTTGTTGCCTTGTACCGTAAGGCCGTCCATTATTTAGTTCTATGTTGACTGGATTTAGTTGCTTGTACATACTCCATTGCGAAATGGATGACTGTCAAGGAAACTAAGCATATAATAGAAAACCATAAATAAGCAGATTATGCTTTAGCCAACGGGATACACACACAACATAAATTACAATAAAATGGAATTGGGTCAAATAAAACAAAGAACAAACAGATAATGAAAGAAAATGATAATTAAAAAAAAATAAACCAAATTAACATGCGACACAACGATGAGACGAAAACAAAAACACAGTAGATATAAGACACGAACATAAAAATAACAAAACGACACAACGGAGAGACGAAACAAGACACAGTAGTTTTCCAGACAGACAGTGTAACGACGTTTCGGGAACTGGAATCTGTTCCCGTCATCAGGTAGACACACAAAATTCAGGAACACGAGTTTTTTTATTATTTCCTTTCATCATCTGTTTGTTCCTTGTTTTATATGACCCGATTCCATTTTTTTTTTGGAATTTATGTTGTGTTTGTATCCTGTTGACCAAAGCATACTCCGCTCATTTATGGTTTTCTATTATTTATTCAGTTTCCTTGACAGTCTTTCATTTCGCAATGGAGTATGTGAAAACAAGTAAATCCAGTCATGCACTCCCATGGCACAGTTCTTTCAAAGATCATATAGTTATATGTTGAGACTATAGCATCAAGAAAAAAGAGAAGGGTAGAGGATTTTTCCCGTGCGTGCACCCCAACAGGAGAAGATCGATAGTACGACTTGTTCCCCGCGTGGAAAGAGAGTAGGGACACGCAGAAACAATGCGTCTTCATTCCGGCGGGGTTGGTGGTACCCCTGTTTCGACGTCCGCCTGTCCGCTTATTGCTGTGCGAAGTTTATTACACGTCAGGCCGTGCGGAAATATGACCCCGCGCGCCGCTGAGGCGTCGCCAGCTACGTGTCGCCATTATTTACATGCCGACTCTTACACAAGGAAATATGTTCCCTGAGCAGAAAACATGTTGTTCGTTGGTCATCTAGAAGCATTAGGGTTAAAATACTTTTTAAAGTCGGTAGTACAAGGAAATTCGAAGAAGGTACTTTATTTTTCCTGTTTGTGCCTGCGTATTTTGAAACGCCTTGAGGGGGAGAGGTAGCAGAAATAAACAATCGTTCAAATAGAATTTTTTGTAAATATTCTAAAACAAATTATATACATACATGTAAAATAAATAAATAAATAAAAATATATCAGTATTTATGCAATGTGCTCTCCAGAGGCGACGATATAACTTTTACGTGCTATACAAACTATTTATTTAAAAAAAGCGCGAGATATTCGAGATATTAACGTAAGACTGTCATTCGCGAAATATTTAAGGAATGTGCAAATAATCTAAAATTAAATTCACGCTAGATTCGCCTTAATGTTCGCGAATTAGTTGACAGTCCTTTCCGGACGGTCATTCAAAATTAAGGTATGACAAGGCAAGAATTATACAGCGAATCCCTTCTTAAAAACCGACATGAACATGCTAGATTGCAGAAGTGGTTCAGGTCTCCCTAGTCTTGTGAGGATTCCGTCGACTTTAGACTTTCTGTTTGTAACCATGAAAACCAGTCATAGAATAAATAATTTTCAACCGTATTTCGTTACATTGTTTTTAATGTTAGATATGTTTAGATCACGGATATACCTACAAAGTAAAAGAACGACGTAAACAATATAAAAAAATATGTTTCATGTCGAGGTTAGTTATAGGAGAGGTTGTACACAGCAAAGGGTTACTGTCCAAAGTCAGGAGAGACAGAAAAATCTCAAAAATCTTTAGTATTATTTGTACATATTAGGTGTATGTGCATTTGTGCTGGTTACATGTAGGGGAGAGCCTACTCAGTTCTAATCTTGACAGCTAAGATAAACCATAAATAAATAGTCATATAAACAATAGCATATTGTAACTTCTGTAGCTGGAAGAGGATTATTTTGTGCCATTCAACTGTTTACAGACGAATAACAAAAATTTAGTATCAGCATACAAAAATGGCCACCGCTCAGTCGAATGGAAACACACGAGTAATAATATAAAACCCAAAACGTAAATACGTATTGCATTGGAACATATAAATCAGTCCACTTTCCCCGCAGTTGAGGCTCGGCGTCACTTGCCGGTCTGGATTGTTTTATTTTTCGCTCTTTTAAAATTCTTAAAATAAAAACATTGTGATTATAGCGCAAATAATATTTACCATGCATTAAGTTACAGTATAGGCACGACAATTGAACTATTAACGTGTATTTTGGCGCAATCAGTCCAAATTTTTTTTTAAAATTTGATTTTCTGGACTGATTGCGTCCTAAATATGTGTTACAAGATCAACTTTCATGTATGTATCGTAGCGCAAGTTAAATTGAATTAGCTATTTAGTAGCAAATTTTTCCAGTTTTCTTCGCAGAGTTTCCAAAGAACGAAAAATAATAAAATTCAATTTTGTAAGTTAGGAAACTCAATGTTATTTATTTAGCGAGGGGAAAATTATGCCGCTAGTGGCGTTGCTGTCAGCATGGTAGCTACGAACTTTGCGGATGTCGGTACCGAGGATTCACGAATGCAGTTTAACGTCTTTCGTGAGACTGTTCTTCGTTTGTCTTACAAGACCGTACTAAGGTTAATTCTACTACAGGTTAGAAAGAAAATATGTTGTATTATGGGAGAGTTTGGCATAGGGAAAATTTCTGCCGTTAGTTTCGCTGCTATCGCATGTTGACCAGGAAAATTTAACATTTATCTTTTTAACATGTAGTAGAAATAACCTTAACCGTACACACAACAATTTGTTGCAAACGCATTCGTGAATCCTCGGTACCTACCTCGGCGAAGTTCGTAGTCCCTTTACCGACACCAGTGAAACTGGCGGCAGAAATTTTCCCTTGCCAAACTAGTCCAAAAGAAATTCGTTTATCTTCCTAACCTCTGGTAGAATTAACCGTAATTCGGAGTAGCTGGTGAAAAGGAAACGGTCGGTGTTTAAAAGCCAATTTTGGAAAAAAAGTGAACACGTGGGTTTTCTCAAATGAGCGATTCAATTAATTCATTGCGCGAAACTCCTAACTCAAAAGCTGTTAGCATTTATTATCTAAATGTTTCTGCTTCCTATTTCTCGTTGGTTTCCGATTCAGAGCGTCTTGTCAAAGCTGGGCTTGGCGGTCAATATAAGTCCCACATATTTTTTGAACTCTTGCAAAGTATTTCTTGCGAAACTAGTTGCCAAACCAGGGTTTGTAACAGTTCAGTGAAAAATATTCAATATATTGCTATGGAAGGTTTTAAGTTAACATTTATTTGAGCACACAAATAGAGTTGTATGATTTATGTATTTTGCAAACACACAGACACGTATTTATGTTGAACGTTTTGTTAAAAGCTCTTAATAGAATATTGTGGGTTACCATTATCACTAACTGATAACACCGACAACTATTTATTTTGATATTTCGAAAAATTCCGACCTTGTTTCGTCAGTCCCACGAGAAATGCTGCACTATGTGGGTTGTTGTTCCGAAGTCCCGCGCTTATGTTCCCATCACAATTAAGGAACGTGCTACCGCGTCACTCGATTGCGGTGACCCAGGCTCTTCAACACTTCGTGGTGGTCAATACAAGAGCAAATAAATTCGCGGATACTCGCGAATGTGGACGGCGATTCCGCGGCCCTACTACTCTTCGTGGAAGCCTCGGCAAGAGTTCAGTTTTTTCCGCGGCCTCCCGCGAATGCCCGCGGCGCGAGCCCGCGGCACGTCCACTCTTCGTGGTGGTCTGGGTGAGTGTCCCCTTTAACTTTCTACTCCACGCCTACGCTGCGAACTCTCCTAGAAACGCCCCATTTAACTTCCTACAAACGCGGCTCTCGTGGGTGGTTGACCATAGCAAACACAGACTTTGCTCAGTATAAATTTACTATATATTTTCCAAATTAATACACATTGATAGAGACCGGAAAAATTCGCAGGTTCACGGCTTGGCAGGCTAGTTTCAAGAATATCTGAGTATTCAAGCAGACAACGTCTATCCGTTGGCTACTCGACGACACAGTAAAATGGGCCCGCATTTAGTAACATTGATACTATTGGCTCATCGACTTCAAGATGGTGTCAGATAAGTAGAGCCACGAGTATTTCGCGTATTGATTGTAAGTCAGATTGAACGCCAATGACCTGTATATCACTGTAACTTCCGGGATTAGGCTACAGCTGTTTTGACACACCTGTGTAGGTTGCAAGTCAGAAGTAAATAATAAAATAAATCATGGGACTACCCACTTGTACGATTAGGAGCCAATGAATATTCGACTTTGGCCAGTGTGTGTATAGGACTGAGAAGTCTAGACTGCTACCAGATTAATACGCGAAATGCTCGTGCCTCTATAAATAATTCAACGGCCAATTGTAAAAATAGCACGAACTTATATTTGCTTGTGCCTAAAAGCGAACGCAAATTTTTCAGGTCTCTACCCATTAATATTAATATAAATTTGAAATTGTTTAGAAAATTTGAACAATTTATGATGACTAACAACAAGATTAATATTAAATTGCATAGCAGGGGGGTTGGCGTAGCCACGCCTCTCTGTGACCTAGTTTCCAGTCTCCGAGCTGTGTCTTCTACGTCGGTTCAAGGTTGCTGGCTAGCTTCCATCCCTTGGTTTCCAACTTTCTCATCCCTGCTGTGTTAAGGGTTAACTGGCCGTGACACAATTTAACACTATTCTACTAATCCTGTGCCTCTCGCCAGAACGATAAACCAAACTAAATATAAATTATATTAAACACTATTTTGTAACTGAGTCACATTAAACAAATAATCCTGATTACAACGCAATTTCAACTGACTCTCTACTACTATTTAACTTAAATAACGGTATTACATGTTGTTATTAATTCACTTCTAATGACTAAAAGGCCTGTTACAGTTTGAATAAAAATATGCGTCGTTTTCAAGAAAAATGTCGAAAAAATAATACTGTGGCCAGTGCTTCGAAAATTGTCTGCAAATATTTAATACAATTTTTACAGTATTTGTTGCAGGAATAGACTGCGAAGATGGCCGATATGTAGGATAATGAAAATTTTGTGAGTTAAATACACGCATTCTAGAATCCACTGTCATATACACACTCAAGCCCCGTCTATTCATTTACTGTATGCTGTTAGAGTGAGTAGCAGCTAGTGGGTGAATGGCCGGTGTTTGAGTATATACAGGTGAGTGGATTCTAACATACAATTCATTTACCCCGTGAAATATTCCTTTCCTTGCCAATACGTCACAGTCTGTTTAAACGCCACCGATATCAATACGCGTATTTTGGCGGTTGAATAGGTAGCACGTTTCAGGACCACAACATTTTCGCGACTTTGGTATTAGCAACAGTGTTTGCAACCAGACTGTAAATAGTTTGCTGCCACTTACATTTTATTTTTGCTACCTGAGTAGCGAGGTAGATTACAAGGTTCGTTTATAGGGAAATGTTGTTGTTCCATAATTTTCGTTTGTGTATAATGCACAGGCAGACTTGGATTTGTAATTTAGCGTGTAAATGTAAATTAGTTCATGTTGTAGGGCAGTATTTTCAGAGTAACATATAAAAAATTATTTAAAAAGAAATGTTGAAATTTCCGCCCGACACAAGCAATTCTGGTAACAAATAATCATTAACGCGCTTGCTTGTAAATGCAAATGTTGCACTGCAAACCCTTGTAAGCAGCCTATTAGCGATTCAACCGCGATAATACGCCTTATATGTCACCTACACATGTGCGGCGCTGCTGCTGCAGTACCTGTGACTGTCATAATCGCATATCTGGAACCACACTTCCACGAACCATGTTCAAAGGGTTGAGCTATCTGCTCTGACCGCGTCTGTCTCAGACCAATCAGCTGTGAGTGACAGTCGTGATACGCAGCCAACCCTGCATTATGTTGCTTTGTTGTAAGCAAGAGGCGATGCGAGTTACGCTGTTAAAAAAATGTTCGTTAACTGAACGGAGTGTCAATATAAGGGGTATGGAAAGTTACGGTGTCGAGAGAACGACTGTAATATTTAATCGTCGATAAAATCTGAGTTACTCATCTTATTTCAGTGAAATTGTTTTACCGAGTAGATATTTTACTAGCTAACGTCTATTTATATAACGCTGGACGGTAGTATGTTTTGCTTTCGAGTAAAAAATAATTGGTATTTTAAAAAATGCGGAAAAGAAACCACAAAATATATAACAATTGAAGACTTAAATTTCTCCTAGTTACATTTATTTATGTACTACACTAATATGCTACGCGAATACAGTGCAAATATAGAGTTGAAATTATTAACACTGTATACATTTTAAAGTTTATGAATAGCAGACCGGTGTTATCTGCTGTTTGTAAATAATTTTTAACAAGTTAACATACCATTGTGAAGTACAATGATAAAGTAAGGAAGGGTTAGTCTGCAAATAAAATTTTCTAGCTTACATGGTTAGAATTCATATACTTCTGTCCTCCCCTTAAAACTTATCGCTGGTGTCGTGTCTGCTACACCTAGTAAAAAAACTCGTTAGCAATATGTCTAACCTATGGCATGAAGAACTTTTTCGCCAAGATACCATGACAGTAGAAAAAAATCCACTAAAATTCAGAAAAATGTTATTGAATTTAACCACTTTCAAACTGAGAAAAAATCATCAAGACTTCTTCAACGATTTTCTGAATTTTTTTCGTGACATTAAAAAAACTATTTTTTAAAAATTTATTTATTTTTTATTTTTCATGATATTTCGTGGATTTGGTAACTTTTTCCCTGTATTATAAAGGGGAAAAATACTGTAGTATAAACTTTTAACTGTGATCTGATCCCTTCTTCAGAAACACGAGCAATCTGAGAAACTTCAGCAGACTGGCTGTTAGTTCTGTAATTTAAAGGTTTCCACAGTTCTGAGTTGATCTACTTTCCGTTTTGAATTTCGGGTAAACCAGAAACAGAGAGAGAGAGAGAGAGAGAGAGAGAGAGAGAGAGAGCTACATAATAATGAGACTGTTCTTATATTTAAAAAAAAATCCGTTATTTATTATTTAGGAAATGTGAGGCAGCTCGTAAAGTTTCGAGCTGAAATTGGCGGCCTTGACTGACTTCGGCACGAAAAGCGAGACAGTCGTAAAATACGCGGCCCGCGTTTTCAAGGTCGCATCTCAACACTCGCTCAGAAAATTTACTGCTAGCGTGAGAACAAAAAAATTGCCGCCCTGCGTCGTGCTTCGAGCGGCGCGCGTAGAATAATACAGGTGTGTGACGCCGCAGTTGTTTCCTGAATGTGATCATTGAACATCTATAGCCCTGAGTTACGTTGACAAGTTGTCCTTGAAGGGTCTCCGAGCGTGTTTTGTCACACCTGCCTTATGTTTTCGTGTTACTTCTGATCTAGGGGTCAGAAAAATTATTAACGAATAAATATTGAAACATACAGACTTCGGATAAGTGTACACTTAAAATAACTGCGTACTCCAGACAAGACGTTAGACTTGCTGTTACCGGCATGTATTGCATTGAAGTGTCTCTTTTTGTATTTATTTTGGGTGCAAGGTTTGCCCTTTTACACCGATCCCCCCTCCAAATTACTAAACATCAAATTTTTTTTTGGCAGAAACATCGTTGGCACACGCACAACTTACCAAAGTTTAATCAAAATTGGATGAATTGCATAGAAAAGCATAGAAGACGGACAAACTAACAGACCTTCATTTTTATGTAGGCCTAGAAGATGTGGTTAGCGACTTGTCGAACTTACATACATTCACTGACATCTCCGTGCGGCCAACGTTGAATTAGGACGATGAAATTAGTACTTCCGATAGCTTGAAAATTACGGTCAAATAAGCAATTTACGTTGCCAAAAACACTCGATAACACCTCATAATATTTTCTCATAATTTGTATTCGTATAGAAACATTTTCCGGTTCTCAGCACAAAAATGGTTATTTTTTGTACCTAAGCGATGTCGTGAAAGGTGACTGAACTCACACCGAATATAACTGAACATGTAAATCCCAACCCTTGCTCTAGCCTCGGCTCTGAGTTAAGCAGCGTCCTTAATATTCTTAAGACATTGGATAAAATTTCACGAGAAGTGCTAAAAATTGCCGTGGTCAAATAACAAATCTACAAGGAAACATGAAAATATTTCAGTGCTACTATATAGATCTGTGAAGAAACTCTCTGCTTTCACAAAAACAAATGTAATCCGTCCTCAGACGTTTATTTAGCACAGTGAAATTTATCCACTGTGTTTATTACTTACACAGCTATTTTTATATTAAAACATGCTAGAAAGGTACAACCTGGTTGGAAAGAGAAAAAATCACGAAGTCACAAGTTCTTTCTTTCCCGTGCATCACCTCTACCAATGGGATGGCCGAATAAAGTGTTACTCAGAGAGTTCGTACATTAATAAAATGGTTAAATATCAGTCACGCGTAGGGCTATTAACATTTGGCGAAAAGAATTTTTCCCCCGTTTGTTTCAATGTTTTACGTGCACACCCGCTGTTTTGCTTCATAGTCAGTGTTTAGGGGTTTAATCTCTCGCGTGTCTTGGGCTTATACCAGCAAATCACAGACACGCGGTGTTGCAGTTACGTTATTATGATTATCGCAGTCGAATGAGAGATGTGAATGCATAAATACACGCTGCCAATAATTATAGAACAGAACTGCAAACTGGGGAAAAATTATTTTCGCGAAGTGTCCAAGGCCCAAGGTCATGTGCATTTGAGATATTTCACGAAATGTTACTGGAATGTAACTATATTATGAGATTAACTTACCCAGTTGAAACAAAGCGTTTACGGGGATAGGTTTTCTCTTAAATGACAGTAAAATTTTCCGAATTGTTTATAACCATCGCGATTTCATGAGATGTATGGCCGGGGGCATAATAAATAGGAGGCCCCTACCCCTACCAGTTTTTTCTTTTTAGATGCAACTATAATTCTTAAAGTATGTCATATTTATCTTTGTATTACCTTGTAGTCAGTAGCATAAATATTCCAATTACAAGTATCACAATAAAATTAATTAAGTTCACAC
Source organism: Medauroidea extradentata (assembly GCA_003012365.1). Taxonomy (NCBI): domain Eukaryota; kingdom Metazoa; phylum Arthropoda; class Insecta; order Phasmatodea; family Phasmatidae; genus Medauroidea; species Medauroidea extradentata. The sequence goes on along the minus strand of PNEQ01012212.1, from coordinate 31,771 downwards.
AGAAGTATTACAAATACCAGCGAGCAAAGCTAAAAATAATGTTGAGTTATTCAAATGTAGATCTTAGAAAACTAAATGATTAACTCGTCTTGCTGTGCCACATTCATTGAAATTATTAATAATTCATTTTTTTTTTTAAATTTAAATGTGGGGCTCCCTAGAATTTGAGGCCCGGGGCAAATGCTCCTTTTGCCCCCCCCCCCACCCGCTGTACTAGACGTGGCCCTGGAGCTAACACTGGTGGCAGCCAAGAAAACGACGTGGAAACAGTAACAGCAAACATGTGCAGGACGTAATTTTTTGAGTCAGGAAATACTCGAAGCAAATTTATTTGTGTCAACTTTAAAGCCAACGTTGTATGCGTGAACCCAACACGGCTGGGAATCGATTCCCTCGAGAGAAGTCCTCGACTGATAGACAGGCGTCACTCGAGCACCTTGCGTTTAGAGGCGATAACGCTCAGTGTTGAGCGAGCAAGAACAGTCCTTATTGCTCGCGCTCGTTCCCAAGCCCCCATCGCTTTCGTTGTGATCTGATCACACAGAATTATTAAAAGTGGCGGCACGTTTATATTAATACAGAAAATGGTAGCCGACATGTCTAGTGAATAAAATATTTTGATTTTTCCCCCCAATTATCTCTCAGGAAAACTACAAACATTGGTAGAAATTAAGGTTTTCTGATTTTTGCGGAAGTCGTATACACGGTTTCTTTTAATTTTTAACCTGTAAAAGAAAAGAAAATGAAAAGCCTTATATAGGTACGCGTGTGTGTATACATATATGAAGGGGTTAAAATGAAAGAGAAGTAATCCACTAATTTGAATACATTGAGGTTATTGCATATTGGCTTCAGTTTTCATGTCCCACGTTTAAATGTAAAGTGAGTTAAGTCAGGGCTGACTTCGTTAATAAGTTATAAATTTGATGCTTAGAATATTATTTAAATTTTTTATGAGTTCCTATGCAGAACACTTTACTCTGCAAAACTAAAGGATCGTGACATTCTTCACTTTCATTCTAACCCCTTCATATATAGAAAGAAAACACACTTTAATGATGTATGTAGGCCTTTAAAATACGCCACAACTATTAAAAACATATTTTCGTCGCCTATCAGAATTGATAAAAAGGATTTTTCAGATTGCTGCATCTAGAAAAATTACGAAACTGATTCCTAAAACAGAACATAGAAGAACTCGGTTGACATTAAAACAAATTGTTCAAATATAAATCTTAGGTTATTGGTGAAAATTATTGCGCAAAATAAGTAGTTATACATTTTTGCGCGCCATTCTTGAACTCCGCTCATAAAAACGGTATTGTTCTCTGCTTGCGTACCAGTGTTGCCCATATTGCTTCCTTTACATTTCTTCCGGGTGGTAAACACAACCTGCGAAGTCTACCGTGCACCCACGCAATTTGAAAATGGAACGAACGTTTTAACTAATTACTAGAGACGATAAATTTCTCATTACTTGGGAACAAACTAGACTTGTACATCATTGGACACAATCTGTTATGTCATTGGCCACTAGCTATCATGGTATGTCGTTTACGTATTAAGATGATTTACACCGATTGGTCTCTACGGTGGGAAATTTAACTATTGGTCTAAAGCGTTTCTTGTTGCAAGTCGCGACGCTGTGTACTAATTAACACGTCCAGGGAACGAACGACAGCTTGCAGTTTGGTATGCAGTCAGAAATTATCGCGAAATTTATAGGTCTTTGCTAATCACTTATAATTTGATAAATTTGAAATATATTATACAAAAGATGTTCACGTAAAATTTTTGGAAGTATATCGCTTTTTGAAAACTTTGTTCTTTTTTTTAAATACTTGATATCTAAAATATAATTACAGGTATGCCAACAAACCCTTGAAAACCCTGCAGTTTCTTGCAGCATATATGACTGGGTGATATACGTCTGACACAACGTAGCTGTCTTCAAACCAATAGCAGGTATCAAATATAACAATAACGGGATTCTTATTGGTTCAGTCAAATAGGGTAACAGCTTCGCGTACATGCGAAAGCCAGAATCTTTCGATAAGCTGAACGTAAGCTGAAACTTAGCAAACAGTCAAGTTTTCCCGCGATAAATCATCATCTCTAAATATAATGTTAAAATAGACGTTGTACTTAAGTCGGCTCTTTGGACAGGTTGTTTTCGTATGTGTGTGTGTGTGTGTGTGTGTGTGTGTGTAAAAATAGAAGGTGGCAGGTGGGAGTAAATGCAAAATCAATGAAGCCAAACGGGTAGGGATCCCAGGTTTTCACGGAAAACTTTCTCCACTAACTTGTTTCAATGTCTTGTTCCATCTCTGCAGTTCTGCCATTGAATATATATAATCAATGGTTCTGCTTCTGTGTTATTGGCACAGAGTCTTTGTGTAAAGACGCTTCTCATTTGACCTTGCAAGTCAGAATACCACAGTCAATGATTCGTGGTAAAATGTTAAGACACGTGAGAGTTAGGGCCCGGTAGTTTTCGTGAAAATATTTTTACAGCACTTTGTTTCAGTGCCTTACGAGCGTACCTGCATCTCTGCTTTGTGGTCAGTGATTGGATGCCGTAACACCCAGTGTCTGGAGGTTAAACCCGCAAATCACAGACGTGTTGTGTCTCAGTTATCCGTGTACTGATTGGCACAGTCAAATGAATAATAACTCTGCACAAAAACACTCTGTCAATAGCCATGAAGTTGAGCTGCAAGTGCGTACGTATGACACTGAAACAAAGAGGGGCAAAAATCTTTTCGCGAAAACTACCGTGCCCTACTGATAGTTAAATTCAGCCAATCATTGATCTTGAAACAGAACCACAGATGTGCATACGAGGCACTGAAGCAAACTGATGCAGAAATATATTCACCAAAAACAGGGGTTCCTATGAAAGTGCCACTGACTGATATGAAATGCAGTAGACACTATAGGCGCAAGCCACTCAATGGCGTGCATATATTCGCTATTATTATTTATTCCTACCAGACTGTAATTTGTGACCATATCATTTTAATTAAGGGAATTATGTTTTAGTGTCAAAGGCATGTCTCTATCCATGTGTTTTTCGAATGAGATTGGACATTTCTGAGATACGGTAATCTGAATAGGCTATTTTTTAACAGTCGGTTTTTTGTCATTTTTATTGGTCCCAAAATGAGGAGTACTTTTCATAGACATACAAATATTAAGCAAGTCCAGTAGTTTCGTAAAAAGAAACACTTTTAAGTAATCGGTAGGGACCCTTGTTTTTCGCGAAAAGAATTTTGCCCCACTTTGTTTCAGAGCCTTACGTACCCATATGCTATTTTGCTTCATGGTTATTGGCAGCGTGTCTAAATGTATCATTTGACTGAGCCAGTTACATTTATTTTCCTGCAACAACACACATCTGTGACTTGCCGGTAGATTCCCAAGGCTCGTTAGAGTTAAAATATCCAATCACTGACCACGAAGCAGAACTGCAGATGTGCGCGCAAGGCACCGAAACAAAGTGGAGAAAAATTCTTTTCGCGAAAAAATGGGTCCCTAGTTATCGGTAACGCTTTTCATGCGTAGCCTACAGATAGGGAGACAGTTACAGAGTGGTTAAGTGTAAAATTAAAAAAAAAAAAATTACGTTTGCAAGAAATAGTGTTGTAGACGTTACCAGTGACTTTATCAACCCTTTGTAGAAATTTGTAGCTTGAAAAGTATTCACATAACGGTGTGTCAAAATAAAAATTTTGCGTGTTACGACAGCCTGCACTCTACGATAACCAACTCACTTAATGCAATAAAGTAATTTACACAGATATTAGACGTCACGGGGTATTTGTATTGGGGTTATGGAAACACAAAACCAGTTTTGAAAAATGTTACAAGTGATAAATTTTTAACTTAAGTAGCCTATATTATTTTAAAAATACAAAGTTATGTTGTTTTGCGTTTTTTTTTTTTTTTTTTTTTTTTTTTTTTTTTTTTTTTTTTTTTTTTTTTTTTTTTTTTTTTTTTTTTTTTTTTTTTTTTTTTTTTTTTTTTTTTTTTTTAACTTTCTGTTATTAGTCTAGTGTAAAGTATTTAATTTCAACGAGTCAGTTGGTCTAAGCTGGATGTGCGTCGCAGTAAAATGCACATTTCGTACTTTAATTCGACTTTATACAAAACGTAGCGTACTAAAATTCTTTATTACTAACGTCTACACTACTAGTACGAATCGACCCGTCTTTATACCTTTAATTTGCAGTGGTACCAAAGTACAAACAGTAAACTTTTGTAGGATATAAAAACTATCCTATCAGTTTACTTATTTTTACGGATTTTTCAAACTAATTTGTTGCTGCTAATAATTACAACCGTTGATTTTCCCCTCAAAGAAATTTTGCGGGCTCAATTATTTATTTTGAAAAATATTTACATGTCAAATTGAGTAAGCATTGTGAAGAAAATAGCTTCAGTTAGTATCTTAATTTTTTTGAATGCCGAAGTTTTCATTACGGTACAATAGGAAGCCTACACTATGTTGCTTTGATTGCGTGAATAAATGTGGCGGAAAACTATACATTCTCTAACAATTAAAATGACGGATTGTGGACGAGCGTCAAGTGATAAGCCTGGTTGTATTTTTGGAATAAAACTGTTAAAATGGCGGATTCTGAACGAGCACCAAGCCTGGCTGCACTTTTGAAATAAAACGGTTAAAACGGCGGATTGTGAACGAGCGCCAAGTGGTGATCCTGGCTGCACTTTTGAAATGAAACGGTTAAAATGGCGGATTGTAGACGAGCGCCAAGTGGTGAGCTTGTTGCACTTTAGAAATAAAACGGTTAAAATGGCGGATTGTTGTCGAGCGCCAAGTGGTGAGCCTGGCAGGTTGTTTGGTTCCTCTTGAGGCCGACGTGGATGACAGGATAATCGATAGGAGCCTCGTGAGATGAGGAGAGTCGACGCCGCGTGTCGACAGGATGAGTTCCGCCCGCCCGCCCCGGGGAGAGACAAGCTGCCACCAACTTCTCTGGCGGAGATATCCACACAACACACCTCCCTAGATAGGCTGTGTTTGTGTGTAAGAGTGCCACTAATCCACGTATGTAATACATTATCGCCTCTCCATGTAAGCCCCTCAGCTGGCTTGCAGTGCTTTATTAATATCTTTTCCCTATGGGACTTTAAGCGGTAGCCACATAATTTTATTTGTGGCTAGCATGTTCAAAGTCTAACGATTGTTCTTAATAGTTCTGTTTTTTGAATCCGGTTGTTATTTTTGCAGATACGGCAGTCTAAAATATTCCATTTTTTGGCCATTTTGAGGGGCCTAAAAATGATAGAATTTTTTAAAACATGCCGACATAGTGTGAAGTGTTTATTCTTTTCGTAGATAAACAAATGTATAATGCGCCTTTAGTTTCGTAAAAAAAGAAGAATAATCGCAACTCGCTACAACGCATTTCAGGCGCAGGTAGGGAGGCCCCTTAAGAGCCCACAGCTGCCGCACGGCCATTGGTGCAGCGTGTTAAGAGGCTATTTAAAAAAAAACCACTGCTTAAGGTGCGTTTAATATCTTTATAAACGAAAAGAAAACAAATTTCAAACTATGCTTCTTTATTTTTTGTTTTCTGGATAACATGCATAGACACATGGTTTCGAGGCACATCAAAATAGCCAAAAACGACATTATCAGACTTCTGTCATGAAAAAAATACGAACAGGAATCTTCATACGAAAATGGGGAAGCATGCGCTGGACTTTGCTTTACGCTTTCCATAAATAAAATAATAGGGTCACAGCTTTCAGGCCTCGCTCGTTAGTTTTGCAGTAGTTTCGAAAATATTTTTTTTAGCGCAAATTATTACATATATCAAAAATGCATTCTTACAGTTTTAACACTTATATATCATTGTTTGTTTATGGATTTTTCTGTTGCAATACACCAAACGGGTTTTTAGATTTTTGCCTCTGAAATATCACACATTTTATTGTAAAATAAGCCCAAATGAAGCAAAATAACTTTTTTTTAGCAAACAGGACATTATAAAAAAACGCTCTGGCAAAATTATGTACCGTATGACTGTACATAGTCTCAAATTTTTTCAAAGCATTTGGTTTCAAAATATTCGAGTTATTCGCAATTGTTTGAAATAAATGAATGATCATGGCTAGAGGTACGTAAATTTCGCAGATACATTCCATGTCAGGTTGAACGCCAATTATGTATACTTAATTGTCATGTCTGTGACTTGCTGGCGGCTGTTATGAAACGCCTTTGACTACTGCAAGCCAGTAGTAAACAAGGAAATAATGCGTAGGGCTATCGTTTGCTTCTCGCTTGTAATGTTATAAGCCAATAGACAATCGATTGTGGCTGCCAGATGAATCCGTGAAATTGACGCACCTCTAATAATGGCCTTAAAGTAGCGTATAGGCCAGTCACGATAAAGTGAGCACTGCATAAGGTTTTCTTTCAGCCATTTTGTATAGCCACCTTTATTATTTTAAACAGGAAAACTTCCTTGCAACTAAAGACCAGTGTAAATGTTTCAACACACTCAAAAGTTAACATTTATTTGTTGAATGAAACATAGTTTTAATTAATTACAAGTTCTGCTGAGGGCTCAGTTTACAGTGAACAGCCTATAGTATAAAGCCAACGACAGAAACACTGCACGCAGTTTTCGAGCCACGCGCATAAAGGCTACGTGGTTGTTGAAGCATGAGCCAGACTAGACCTTATCGCCTGCCTGTTTCCATACATCAAACGCGGTATCTAGCCCCTACTGTATGGGATTCTCAAAAGTGTTCAAGCGGTATAAAATGATAATTTTATATTTCCATGAAATAATGATAGTTTTCTAGGTGGCACTTGTGACTAATATTTCTTTTGCAAAACAATTGTAGCTCGCATAGTTCTCTCATAATGGTGAGTCAAAGTTAACAGTTGCATGTTACGCTGCCGGGCAAATAGTGAAAACCAACTGACTTACTGAAACAAAATAATTCACAGTGAAACAGCATGCCATGGCCTACTTAACCTAACATTTATAAACTCACAATGCAATATTGTTAATCTTAAAGGAAAAAATCGAATTTCAAAAACTGTTCACTGTGAGTTTTTCTTATATTACGTTACGTAGCCCATGCCATGTTATTTAACTGTGAATTATTTCGTTTAAGTAAGTCAACTGGTTTTCTCTATTTGCGTGGCAGTGTATAACACTCAAATTTTGACTTTGGCGCACCGCTATGAGAAAAAGTATGCGAGATAAAAATGTTCTTAAGAGGAAACTGTACTAACATGTAGGCTATCGTCTACAGAACCAATGCTATTTCATGAAAATGAAAATGTTTATATCAAAAGCTCTTGAACACATTTAATGCCATGCTCTCGTGTTTCTATTATTTTTCTAGCAATAGTAATTTCTTACGCCTAAAAACGAGAAGAGATATCAAAACTCTGCTATCGTCTTCTTCGTGTTGGTTGATTTTTTAAAACTATTTTAGCTAATTTTCTGATTGATGAAATTCCGGTTAATTGACTTTTTAGTCGAAACCGTATAATTTCTTGTTAATAAAATAGCTAACACGGCCAAAACCCCTTTAAACAAAACTATGACAGATTTGATATATCTGCTCACGTTTAAGTTTAAAAAAATAACTATCGCAAAAACTGTAGAAACATGAGATGATAAGGGTGTTCACGTAGCAAAAATGCATTATTTTTTATTCTTACGACATAATGTTCGTTTTAAAGACGTTACTTGTGACTACATTTTCCAATTGTGAAAAATTTTTACTCTTCCCATAAGCGGCATGCCATAGTCAAATTTTGTTAAGTCATGGCCACATAGAAAAAACAAACTGACTTTGAAACACACAATTCAATTTCTTCGTATTTTGAAAACAATTCTGAAAACAATGGTAGTGTTCTCAATAATGGCAATTTTTATAAAATATAAAAATACTTTGGTGCGTGTTTTTTGTCACTTCAACATCCTTAAGCCGAATACGCAACCACACTTAACGTACGCACGCAGGCACGTACGTGAGGTTTATGGGATTGGATTTACGACACCACAGACTATAAATACGGACGTAAGTTGCTTCGTCAGTGGAAAATTTTGGATGAGAGAAAAATCTATGCAGTACTCAATTTATCGTGAACAGCCTGTATCAACGAGCATCCGCGGCCTGTTATTCGCTGGTTACGACGAAAACAAACAGTAGCTGTTCAGGTACGGAGTGTAGCAATATACTTCACAACTTGTACTCATGGACAACAACTGCGCGACAGAACGGGATAACGTCAAGCGGTCCTCAGGTCCAGTGGCAAGCACGGAACTGGGCGACGTAAATCTCCAAGTTTAAAGTTATTGTAGCCAGCAGTTCGGGGCGTGGCACTTAATTCCCACAGACAAGCGGATATAATGCGGTCGGTGGGCACGCCATGCGGGTGGCCTCGTCACATACCAGACATCGTGCAGTCTCGAGGTCGTCGTTAGGCGTATTTTAGCGGTTGAATTGTTCACAAGTTGTTAGCAAGCGTTTGCGGAAACTCTCTGCACTTACAAGCAGTGGCGGTCGTGGGTCGTTGCCAGGTAGGGCTGCAGTTGCCAAGAGTTGTACAGGGTTGTGCGCTGGTTGACTCTACAGCCACTGACGCGCTGATGTGCAGCTGCCCCATACTACTGAGTGGTCACAAAGGATCTAGCAGCCGGAAAACATTCGTATAGAGTGTACAGTTCCGACTATCTGCAGCCCCACCTGGCAACAACCCACGAACCGCTACTGCTTACAAAAGATCGCCAAAATGCAATAATTCAGTGAACAGAAATGGCTACCACCATGGAGTTACGGAATAAAGTTGTTGCTAATGCCTTATCAGTAGGGCCACGATTTTGTCGCGAAAAGATTTTTGCCCCACTTTGTTTCAGTGATTCACGTGCACATCGGCAGTTCTGTTTCAAGGTTATTGGCAGCGTGTCTATGTTCAGACAAGTTTCTCATTTGACTGCACCAATCAGAATAAGATTATTATGAGACTGTACTTCTATAATTTGCCAAAGCCAGTGAGAGTAAAATCATCCAATCACAGACGATATAGCAGAGCTGTAGGTGTGCACATGACGCATCGAAACCAAATGTTGCAAAAATCTTTTCGCCATAAAATCGTGGCTCTACTTATCAGGAATATCATTTGACTGTACAAAACAAAACACTTACTCACTAATATGTCTGTTGGAAAATGGACTGCTGCCACTTTTTTTACGCGTACAGCATAGTAAATTGTAGAAGGATATTTAATTATGCAACTACATGAAATAAAAACTAATATTGCGTCATTTTCTTTCAAAATAACTAAAGTCTCGTCCATATTGCGCCTAAATATATTTTTATTAGGTTTCAGATTTATTTGAGATAAAACATGAAGTAATGGTAAAGGTAAACATCCTGTGAACAAACCCTGTAACCGTCCTCCTGCCTCGGTTACCAGACACGTGCAAACGCAATCAACCAGCTTGCAGCATGTTTGCTAATACCGTTGTAAACAGGAGCGCTAAAATGTTCTGTTCACAGAATCCGCTACCAATTCAACCGCTAAAATACGCCTTTTGTCTCCGTAGGTCTGAGGATCTCTGTGGACCCAGGCAACATGTCAGAGAACATCAGGCAAGATGGCCTACCCACGAGGTTGCACACACTGCCCGAACAATTCTTGCATGCAATTACAAATAAATAGAATGACTTTATAGGAGATGCAAAGCAATGTGGCTGACGTCTGGTGATGCACTTATGAACCTTCGGAACGGTGATACCGAATGCGCACGCAACATTGTGCATGTGCATAGTGAAGTAATTTAAGGCGGCTGCCTACATCACGCTTCAAATGCGTTGCAGTGTGTTCGTAAACAGGTTTTTATTTCTGCGAAACTATTCCACGTGTCTCAGTTGTGCCAACGTATGAAAAAAACATACTTCAGAGAAGGTCAGTACCTCATTGTTAAGACAATACGCTCATTAAAACATTGTTTTTGAACCCTCCAACATGGCTAAAAAAAAAAAGGCTATTTCAGACTGTCGCACTTCAAAATGTACTAACCGGATGTATGTGAAACTCAGATTGCGACCTGCACTGAACTTTGTTACGGACTTCCCACCAATAATAGTATATGGTCACCGCTTAATGTCCCACAGTAAAAACCGTTCGGTGGAAACCTTGCACGCTAGTTCAGAGCTAGGCTCGTTGAGGCGATTCGGCATCTGATTCAGGTTTCAAAGTCGCCCTTAGGTCTCCGTCATTTCTGAGCCTCTAATGCGCAGGTAGGCGGCGCTCTTAATGCCGAGAAATAAATACTAAGTCGCAAAGCACTTACCTCCGTAGTAAAAATAAGAGTTGTACTAAAATAACGTTTTCTGTATTTCTATAAAGAGCGCTGCCGAGAGGTAACAGTGTTGTAAAAATATCGTTTCGAACATTGTCATTTTTGCACATTCCAACTTTTGCCAAACTAAATGTTTTCAGGTATAAAGATTATTATATATTAATTTGTTCTATATTAACTCTCCGTATCTTATTTTCCGATTTCCCTATGTATTGTAGTTGAATACTTTAAATATATTACCACTGGTTACCAAAGTTGAGTACTAACAAGGTTTAGCCTAACCTCGTCCGAACACAGAGTTATAAAATCTGTTAAAACTACAAAGTTTTAATAGTACCAGTGTTATAGACGTGCCAGTGCAGTTTCAAGCATTTCTACATGTTTATTTAGCGTGTGAACCTTTTGTAAAAACATTTTTACGCGAATCTGCTCCTTTTTTTTTACCTTCTATACTGTGTTCATACAGATATTTTATCTTAAAAACATTTCGAAGCTAGGTTAGCAGAAATGTTGCGTTTGTGTTAGTGAAAACTATGAATTAAGGACATCTCTTTATTTTAAAATCAATACTTAGACTTAATTTACAAGCTTTCTGAAAGAACAGTTATGTGTGCACACAATTTGGCGGTGTAAAAGAAAGATTACACACACACACACACACATATATATGTATATTTTTTTAAAAATTTCATTTTCGCCGTTGCGAAATCACTTGCAAACATATTCTGTCCCCGCGATTTTATCTTGGGTCGCTTCAAATACACACTGTAATGAATACTGAGAACTGTTTTAAACAACATATTATATGTTTAGCCTTAAATAGTTTTGATCTTTTAACGATTGATGCAATCGACGTGTATTATGAACAGAACATTTTATTCGGACACACGCCATTGCGGGCGAATGTTGACATGTTGCAGATAACACCACAAAGAAACAAAAAACAAATAAAGAAAAGCCAGTAAGCTGTAGTCAACATACATAAAACATACAGGTAATTCCTCAAATGAATGAGCTGTATCCTATCCTACGACACAGCCACAAACACAGATTCAAAACAACACAAAATAGACTCCCAAGTGGAATGTAGTCGACTGGAGAAAGACGACAAAAAACACAGACGGAAACATAACAAAATGGATGAACGGCGACAACACACAAAACGAGAGACACGAATGGTTGCGAACACAGGCAAGACACAACACAGACAAAAACAAGCGAGAAAATAGTAGGCTTCTCAAGACGACAACAGATGCGACGTTTCGGGAACTGGTAGATGTTCCCGTCTTCAGGCCAATATACAGACTGAGGAACACCAGCAGACGGACTGTGTTATCTACATCAATATTTGTGTTGCATACGTCAACTATGCCCTGAATTAATTACCTTCGAGTTTTTGAAAAAAATTTAAACTCGAATCTTCATTGCCACGCCTGCACTGCGCGACGGTGACCGAATGGTCAGACCATTCGCCTCCGATCCGAGTTCGATCCCCGGCGGGGTCGGTCCCCGGATTTTCGCGCATGTGGGAATCGTACCGGACGATGCCTCTGGTCGACGGGTTTTCTTGGGGATCTCCCTTTTCCCTCACTTCCTCATTCCGGAGCGGCTCCATTCTCATATCATGTCACCCATCACCAGCGTTTAAGACCTAGAACAAATGCTGAGTTCAAATGAACTCAGCCAATTTTTTTCTTGTCCTGTGGACTAATGTGATCGCTTGACAAGCATATGGTAACGCCCGTACACAGAAGACTATGGGCGAGTGGGCGCCGTGAAATATTTATCGTGCAAACGCCGCACGACCAGGCGAGAGACGGGGTCGCCTGTGAACGCGCTGTCTCCTGGATGAGACCAATTACGGCTAATGAAGGCCGGGCCGTACCGCACCGCTTGCTGCATTATGCATGGCGCCAGCCGGTCACTAGTCCCGCCGCGCACCGGCGCTATGCAGACATGGGCAGTCCCCAGTGGCGGCCTGTTGGTTGCTGCAAGGGAAGGTCAAGTATTCTCAGTGCTGCACACTCCTGTTGGAAATCCCGAAGATCAAGGACCGCGAAAAGGTCTGCTGGGTACTGAACCATACAAGCGGGTTAATTTCACAAAAACATTTGTGCAGCACTCTGTTCCAATGCCGTATGCGAATATCTACAACTATGCTTCTTTGATATTGTCAGCGTGTCTTTTTGTAGAGGCGTCACTTATTTGACTCTGCCAATCAGAACAATGTTACTGCGACACTATCTGTGGTTAACAGGTAGATACCCAAAAACGCTGTGACTTAAGAAAAAAATACAATCTTTAAGCAGAAAGCAGAGCTGAATGTGTGCATTTTAGGTATTGAAATAAGTTGCCTCAAAAATTTTTGCGAAAACTACCGGCCTTTAACTACAAACAAATACCGGACAGTTTGTGTAATTCTGCGATAACACTGATCATATTTCCACCCCAAGCCGACAGACAACAGCATCCTACATTTCATTAGTCTCACACTGAAAGAAAAATTTTCCCTGCAAAATAAGTTTTGATTTTAACATCCTTAAAGCTCTGCGCGATATTATTGATTTTGTGGCTCCATGACTTTATTTTTATAAAAACAGTTTTTAATTTTTTTAAAATAGAAAGTAGAGCACATTACCGTCTAGTTCTGTATAAACAGACGTCCACTAGTAAAATATCTACTCAGCAAAAAGTATCATCGAATTATGATGAGTAGTTCAGATTTTATTGATGATTGATTATTCCATTCGTTTGCTCGCTCGACTTGCCTTTCCAAACCCCCATTAAGGTTATTGAATATTCTGTTATTGTAATACAATAAATAATTAATCGGTTTGGATAAAATCACAAACTAGTCCCGTTTTCCCAACCCTGGCACAGAAAATAAGAAGCATGCTGACCGCGATGCGTACATTGGTTGATATCCACCCCACCCCCTTCCTCCTCCTAGCACTTTACTTTTCTCTTACATCGACTGTATTTTCCGTGTTCAAGACGGAAGTAGTCTCTTGACAAGAGCGCTAAAGAGTTACGCGCGTCCTTGAAGGGACCCGCGGCAAGGTAAACACCAATCAGAACCGGTCTACCTACAGCCGAGGGCCAATTACGTCGCTGCTCTGGAGAAGATGCGACGATTCTGTTTTTGGTGGCTCGTTCAAGACCCGCGTTTGGTTATGATAAGAGGTGTCACTGCTCTGTCTCTTACGTGATTAATGTTGGATGATTGGGTTCGTATTAAGTATTGTTGTAGTATGCCCGGCTAGCTCTAATTGAAATAAAATAACAAAGGAGTTTCTTTTTTAATCGGCCTATGGGACTCACACACTTCGGGTTGCGTCACGAGAGGTAGATACTTATGGTTTCTTTCGACGAAAAGAATAGGCGCTTCCTCCGGCGGCTTTTGATCGGTCACGACGTTAATTATGTTGCAGGTACCGGCCGCGATCACCCGAAAAGTCCACCCACCGGTGACCCCGAGCTCGCTGTCCACCGTCCTTACAAACCCGACGACGAAGATCCCGACACC